>VXBZ01001436.1:414960-436674 GCA_013399135.1 Heliornis fulica
AAAAAAAAAAAAAAACCAAAAAATCACAGGCCCTAGCCTGCTACTTTTCCTCTCCTGTCAACAAGTCGTGTGTGGAGTACAGGCACTAGCAGATGGGCTTCTCAATTAAGACTAAAGCCAATTTGAGGGGAAAAAAAATAGCAACAAGAAACCAACCAAAACTTAAGGATTGAGAAATGTGTGCATACACTTCCGTTCCTGAAAGAAAGGGTCATTTCAAACATGGCTTCAAGTTTTTGACAGCAAAACACATTAAATTCAGGAAGAAAATACAACAGATAACTCATAAAAAAATAACCAAACCAAAATCCAAACCCAAGCCCAACCAACCCCAAACCCTTACACTATTGCTATAGCAGTACCTCAAAATAAAAGGGCCAATGACTTTGTTGGAGGGTTTGAGGATACCTTGACCTGAAGAGACAAGAAAAATCTGTTCCATTTTTAGCCTACTTAATTTCTAATTTCTAGAGTCCTAAAATCATCCTTAAGCAGAATATCTTAGCAAATCCAGAAGACAGCAGTTTCAGTTGTCCTCTCAAAATAGCGACAGCATTTTAACAGCTACACTAAGGCTGCATCTATGCCTTTACAGACCAGCTGTTGCAACAATAAGGCAGGACCAAGGAGAATGTCACTTTGGAGCAGTGTCAAAACCAGGCCCATGTCCGGGTTTCTCATGAACAAGTTTTAGCACAGGGGGACCAAGAGTGCAAGAAGAGAAGGTAACACTAAGGTGGCTTTGGCCAGATGCATGGAAAAAGCAAGGTTGTCAGCACCAGCAACAACTGCAACTGCAATTTACCGCCTCCCTGGGAGCCATCATACAATCCCTTTCCATAGACAACTTTGCAGAGATGCAGCAAGCTCAATGTATAGAGCCCACCCACCTCCTCCCCTGTCACCAAACCAAAATTTTCTCTCTAAAATGTCTCAAAACAAGAAATTTATTTAGAGAAAATAGTTTTATTTATTAAATGTGCTGACCTTTTCCTAGGCTCTTGACAGCAGAGATCATTTTACAGCTAATTTTCATAATCTTCTCCAATCCTTAGACAGCATAGTTGAGAAAATGACCTAGCAGGTATGTGGAGTGGTGGATTTTTTAGCCTCACCTGATGCTAAAATGAGCAAGGGTGGGGACACACGCCCACAGGAACATCCTACTCACAGGAAACAGGGACTTAAGAATATTGTGATTTATGAAAGAAAAAAAAAAAAAAGGTGCAGTCTTTTGACCCTGCTTCACAACTGGGCAACAGGAGGCCATTTATCTCACTGACCTTTTGTGCTCATGAACAGCAGGGGTGACACCTCAGGGACTCACCACGGTAAGGAAACAAAGTGAAACACTGCATCCACTCTGACACAAAGCTTTACAACTGCTAACACTTATTCAGAACAGAACTAAAATGAAAACCATACATTTCAGGGGGGAAACTGATGGCTTGATGAGGTCAGGAAACAAAGTAATCCTCCTGGTCCCCCTTTTCCTCACGTCCTGTTTTTTAGTGCTTTGACAGATAAAATTGAGTTGCATTTGGTGCTGGGAGACGGAATGTGAGAAGAAAGTTTAAGTCAGTCATTGAAAGCTTCCCTCCCTCCTCAGGAGGGAATCAGGTGACATGGCATCAGGTGACCACAGAGATGTGGCAGCCCAGGAGAACTCTGCAAGATGGAGAGAAGATACCAGCGCATACACAAGCGAAGGAGACATCCAAGATCCCTGCAACAGCTTCCCATGGTTATTCAGGAGCAGGAAGTTTGTGCACCTTTTCCAGCTTTTCCAGCTGCCCAGAGCAGCTTCCTTTTTGGGAAGCCCTGCAGCATCCTGCTGTGGCAGCAATATACAGGAAGGGCAGTTTCATGGCCAACAGTGCAGTGTCTCGGTCCGTGGGCACAAAGATGAGCCCTGAAGGAGAGGGGGTTGTCACACCTGGAAATGCTGGCAGTGTGCAAGGAGAGGCGAGAGGAGCAGCGCAACCTATTCTGCCCAAAGGGTCAGCATGCAATAAAAACTTTAGTGTGACAGCCAGGGGAGCATTGCAAAGAAAAGAAAAAATGCAGTTTGATAAAGCCTGGGATAAGCATCTATCTGGATGGATTACAATCAGTAACTGAATTCAGGTTAATTGCAACGTTAGGGAGAAAGCACTGTGCTAATGTCTTGTCTGTGTTCTTGCTTTTTTTCCAACCTCCCCCCACCCCCTTCAATCCTGGAAATTAATATAGCACAACTGTGATGGGGTTTTGCTGAAAAGTCGTAATAAATATTTCAGTTCCCTCAAGACAACTTTAAAAACATGGGTGTTGAATCTCTGACAGAAACATCATTTATTTCAAATGTTCATTAAGTACTGTCATTAAGTAAGTGATTAAAGCACACCTAGTATTAAAATAGCTCGATTAGAAATCCCCCGCTATCTCCATTTTTTTCTCTCCCGTGACTTCTTAATTTGTTTGTTCTCGGCTGCTCAGGAAGGCTGTCAGGAAACCTGGAATGCTGGTGAACCTCGCCGGGAGCCAGGCAGGTCTTGCCTCCGATTGGCAGAGGACGAGCCCACTTCTATCTACAAACTGCAAGTTCACCTATACAAAGTGTTGCACAGCTCATTAGTTTTAGAAATACGTACTAACAACTGACATGGCATTAACTCGCCAGCAAAGCCACATGCTTGCAGGGAAGGGTTTCCCCAGTTAAAATATTTTGCAGCATTTTATTTTGTTCTTCAAACTCAGCACAAGGTCCTCTCCTACTGCCATTAACTGCCAGAAAACATTCTGCAATTTGCTATCCTACCCTTATTTTAAGCTCCAGTACCCACACTCGTGGTCCATGTGGGACAACTTTGCCCATTCTGAGCAGTTCATCTCTTTGCTGATGCAAATACATGCACAAGAAACCCACACCCAACAAGTGGCAACCCGCAGCATTAAATTGCACTGGACCCCAGGGGTCACTAGGCAGTCCAAATCCTGGTAAATGGGACTGCCAGCACTGGAAATACTTAAGTCTCCAG
Source organism: Heliornis fulica (assembly GCA_013399135.1). NCBI lineage: Eukaryota > Metazoa > Chordata > Aves > Gruiformes > Heliornithidae > Heliornis > Heliornis fulica. The sequence continues at coordinate 417,981 of VXBZ01001436.1, forward strand.
ATGGCAACATGTCCCAGGGGCAGCAGATCCCCAGTCTTTACACCATGCAGCATCCCTGCTGCATGCAGCTCCTGCCCTGGGCATCCTTGTCACACACAAGCCAGACCCATCAGCTAAAAAGGCACTTTCCCCTTTCAATTCCTGACCTGCCCAGGCCCCTTCTGTTCTCCGTTGGCCAGCAGGAACACAGGCACCACAATGTTTTAACAAGTCCAAGCTTGAGCCTCTGATTCGCAAGGGTCTGGCTTATTAAATGCTTTGCTGATAGGGACCACTGCCCTAAACCAGCAGAGGAAGACCATGGGACATCAGAGGAACCACTTCCCACAGATGGACCGCTTGTGGCAGTGGTAGGGGGAATCCACAGGGACTTTATGTGCTAGGAAGCCCTGGGGTTTTTGCATGGGAGGAGAGATGCTGCAGCCCATACTGGTGTCACCTCTTATGCCATCTTCAGCTCTTCCCTGAGGACAATGACACTGCTCTGGTTCCTGTTACCCGAGTTGTCTTCTGCAAGCTTGCTCTGCTTGTCTTGAGGTTATCAGCATCCCCACTCACCACTTCAGTACTTTCTCTGGTGTACTCAGACCTGCAAGCTAATGTCCCTCTCCTGAGCAAAGGTATATGCTTCGGTCCGATATTCAATCCAGGGTTTCTTCTGCACCCTCAAGCACTCATGTAAATCAAGCACAAAAACAGCTCAGGCAAATGAAATGCCAACTGTTACATGAGCATACAAGTTATGTGTAAAAGCAGGCAGTCCAACAGCAGTCTCTGAAGCCTGGTGTTCCTGTTCTGGCAGACAACGTGCGTCACAGGATGGGATGACTTTTCCTCACTGCCCTCCTCAAGTCCCACAAGTCCCACAGGATACAGACCAAGACTCCTGGGGGAAACGAAGAAAAAAACCCCATCCTGCACCCTGGTGACAGGAAGATGCCTTTCAGCACTGCACCAGTGATGGATCAAAAGTGCTTGAAATAAGACCTCCATTAAATGTATTTACATTAAGTCTATGTTACAGTCTATTCAACACCACATACCTTAGCAAAGACCATCTGAGGCCCAAAAGACCAAGAAATGGGTCGGCTTCTCTTAGAGCAGCAATTTTTACGATGCACTGAACAGAAACATTCTTGAGCAGAGTATGACTTACATCAGAAACACATCTGCCTCACAGAAGGTATGGACAAGGGCTCGGACATCTGTGCAAGACACCTGACACACCTTCACATGTCCAAAGCCTCTGTTCACTACACCTGAATTTGTAACTTAGACTTTGATGCAGCAGCAACTGCTTACTTCTAGCAAAATAGAGATCAAACTGTGCTGGCCACACTACCCAATATGACTGACATTTTTTTTAAGTGCTCCTGCCTTATCCACCTTCTAAGAAACAGAGGGAGTCAGAGGGAGATAGAAATGGATATGAAGGAGGAGGATTGATGAATTTGACTACACCAAAGATTCCTTGGCTGGTCCTTGATGCTGGTAAGCCCTGCTCCTCACGAAGCCATTGCTGCCAAAAGGCTCTTGCAGCAAAATCCCCACCAAGACTAACACCATCCAGTTCAAAAGTGTCATGGAGGGTTGCCCATGTTTTGCTGGGCAGTGAGGAGCACCTGCTGCGGGGGTTAACACAGGGAGCCCTCTGCATATGAGGGGGTATGAAGGAAGCACCAGAGGGAATACCTTCTCCACATTCAAGGCTCCCGGTCACTGCTGACCCTACATATGCACTGGAAAAAGTTCTCAAGTAACTTCCCTGAGTCCGGCTAAACCATATTAACAGATTTATCCAATAACATGCAAATTCAGGTTTTAATGAAAAGTCTTAAGTCTCCGCTCTAAGTGATTTGGACTTCTCTGCTAATGGCATCTGCTAATGACCAAAGATTTAATGCATCAAGTCTTAGCATACATCAGCTCAAACAATATAACCATTTACTGGAGGTAAAAAGTCATCTCATTAGACATCCATCATTGGATGTGGGCAAGATGGTCCAAAGGCTTAAAATAAAATATTCATTTTTAAACTTTAAATTTAAAAAAAAAAATCCCTAAAAATGTACAAATGATTAGGCCAAAAGTAGCAGTCTGCTAAAGCTTCACTGGGATTGAAAATGCAAACTGCAACGTTTATCTGGAGGTAAAACGCATTTGCAAGTACTTAATTTCTGCAGCACTGTTCCACAGAAGGCAAAACCATTTTTAACAGGATGTCAGGCAATAGGACCTTCTAGAAACAGGATGTCTCTTAGACAGGTTATTTGAACCATCAGTAGAAGGTCACAACAGGAATTATTCCTCTACCACATTGTGTTGATGATTTCAGTAAAAACAAAAGTGTTGAAAAGCTACTAACTTGATACTATGTATCAGTCCCACAAGGGTTTGTCACCTCACTAAGACACAAAAAACATGCCCTAATGTTTCATTTAGGTGTAGCTTAAAATAATAATAACAAAAAAATAACATCACACATCTAAGCGCAGCAAAGAAAGATTCAAACAAGGAGCTGGGCTGAAAACAGTTTTTTTGGCCCAAATCATCAATGCCAACTCTTTCATTTGAGCTTTTGGCGTAAACAGGACCACTAAATCCAACACAAAACACCACTGGACCCTGAGCTACCAACACGTAATCTAAATGCTCGCTATTTTTAGTCCCACCAGACAAACAGCACCTCAGAAGATCTAAAAAAGGGACTGAGGCCTCCCAGCCACAGGCTGCCAGACTACTCGGGTCAGGGGAAAACTGCAATTGTAATGGGCCTGTGCGAGCTGCCAGCCTGTAGGGGAAGCAGAAAAAGGAAGGGAAAGGGGTACCCAGAAAAGATGGAGTACCCCATCGTCATGTTGCCTGTGTCCCCATCCTGCTTAGGGAAGGGGGATTTTCCCTCCCCAAAAAGCAATCTAATGGCAAGGAAACCTCTGGCTTCAGAGGTGCAAAGAAGTGCCAGAAGGATGGTCTGATGTTAGCTCTGGGCCTAGATCAGCCTCCGAGAGCTGCCCGTGCCTGCCAAAACACACACTCATGACCCAGGGGTCCTCAGGTCCCAAAACACATCTTTCCCTCTGTTGGTGGCACTGTTTCTCCTCTGGCTTTGCTGCAGCCCCGTTAAGCACCCATCATCACACCACCTCTGGCCCACCACCCGGCCCTCACACCAGGAAGCTGCCTGGACGCCCCTGGCCCCACTCAATGCATTTTACTGTACTGATGCCTTGGGTTCCCAAAAATGAGGCATTTCCTTCAGTTTTCAGGCCTTTCCCGTTCAGGCACAGTGTCATCCTGGGTACTGACCTGAAGGTTCACCAGTGGCTGGGGAGATAGGGAGAAATGTGGGGCTCCCCTGCTTCCCCTTCACACACCACTATTTTTTTGTCTGTTACTACTGAGTTCCTTCCCCTAGTTGGCCCTAGGGCTTAAAAAAAGTTTGCTGGTATGCACAACACACACCATGCCTTTTAAATCCTGCATAGGATGTATCTGCCTGCTGCTAGACCTTTTTGTTTTTAATTCCCCCAATTCAAGAGCTGCCCTTTAAAATTTAAAAATCACTGTTAAAAGGAAAAAACTCACTCAGCCCACAACCTAAGTTTTGTGCAGCAGTCACCTACATCCTCATAAAAACCCTGGGCTGCACTTTATAACACGGGTAGAAGTCTAAACATCATAAAAAAGAGCCTAAATTGCCAGATTGCCCAAGCCTCCAGTAAATCACCCTTCCAGATGGGCTTATGGCTGCACAAAGAGCTCTGCTAGTAGTAACGGGTCGCCCCACAATTATATTTCAATCCTACTAAACTCAATGAACATTATATGAGAGTTATGCTCCATTTCATTGAAAAGGCACTTCCAAACTCTACCATCGCCCTGTCGTTGCCAACAGTTTGATTTTTCATGCAATTAGCACTCCCCTGTGTAATTAACTCCCCCCATCAAAGCATGGAGGGGGGTGGGGAAGGAGATGGACAATTTCTTACCATAACCACAACCTTCCTCAGTGCTTTCCATTGCAATAAAGGCTGAGCTTGGGAGAAATGGAGCTGCGTCAGGCTCCACCAAACACCACTAAACAATTTATCAGGCAAAAAATTAGCTTATGCGAGGAGAGCTTGGGGAGCATTCAGCCCCTCTGTGCCCTCCACTGCTAACAGAGGTAATGGTTAAGACAGCAAGAGATGCCCAAACACAACACTAACCCCCTTCTCTTTTGGGGTGGACACACAAGGTATCTACCATGGGACAGTAAACCCAGCAACCCAGGTGCTTCAGCAGTTTTGGGGTTTACATTGCCACCCAGCAACCTCTCCAGCTGCTGCCACCAGCCAGCAACGTGGTCAAGATCTGCAACCACATGCTGGAGAAAAACTTTAATTTTATTCCACCCCTCCCCTGCTCTTTCCCTTGCTCTCAGCAGGCTCCCTCCCTACTCCCAGCATGATATTTTGGAGGTCAGAACTGGATCCTATCCTTTTCCCTGCAGAGGGAGAACATTTTTTAACTTGATGCTCAGGGATATGAGGACCATCTGTAGGATGAGCGGCAGAGGTGGGTCCTCCAGCTGCAGGCCTGGTAGGTGCTACATTCAGACATGTTTTCAGTTTGCTTGACAGGCTGCTTATCCACAGCCAGTTGAACAGTTTGCCACATTTATTTGCAGATAGGGTAAATATTTACTGCCCCTTTATTCAGGAAACAAACTAGGAGACAGATTCAGGGGCATCTATTTCAGACCTTTAGAAAAGAAATCTAGTGATCTGTTAAAAACATAAGATAATGATACCTTAACCTTATTTAAAAATAAATATTACCCAAATACCAGGCTGCTGAGATGCTTCCACCATCTCACAGGTGCTGGGTCACAGCCAAGATGCTATCATGCTGTGAAATGCAAGAGAAGATATCTCCTCTGCCTTTCACGTAGTTTCAGCACCCCTGCCTGAAGACAAAGCTGACAGAAACACCGTGCCATTCAATCGGGCTCAGGTCAGTCAGACACAGCCAGAGATGGTACCACAAGCCACAGGGCGAACCCACATCACCCCAACTCGAGGTGTGCAGTCCTTCACACTGCCAAGCTAGCACAGACACAATAACATGGCACCTGACATGCAGCAGCAGAGACTGGATTTGCTCATCTAAAGCATCTCTTCCTTCCGTTCACCCTCCCTCCCCAAGCCTCCCTGCTCGTGGGGGATAACCAACTCAACGTGAGCAATTAAATGCTAAATTTAGCATATGTCTATCAAAACAGTGAGAAAATACTATCACCGGAAGATACTGGGTTACTTCTCATGCGCCCAGTATTTTGGAACTCACCGTTTGTATCACTTGCACAAAACTAGGAGCTGAAAACATTAGGACAGCAGCTCCTTCCACGTAGCACAGAGACGGAACACAGCCTTTCTCAGCACCAAGTTCTCTCACACTAAGTCTGAGGAAGGAAATGCTACCTCCCCCACGTTTGGGTTTGTTTTTTTTTTTAAAAAAGCACCTTTCCTCTTCAGAAAACCCAGACCAGGTGCTACATGCTCTTGACATCAAGCTAAGGCCAGGCCGGCTAATCTGTGGGTTCACTCGTTAAGGAGATAAAGGATTTCAGCGCGGGGCTGGAGCCCGGGCTGCTGGAGCCTGTGCTGCGGGCTGGAGGAACGCTGCCGGCAGCCGAGTGTCACTCCTGGAGGAATGCCTGACCTTTCCCGGGGCTTTGATCATGCTGGCTCACAGCGTGAGATAACCAGCCCTCTGCAGAATCCGGAGGTAATAAAAAGAGCAGCTTTGAGGCCTCGTGTTTTTGCAGGCAAATAGGTACCTGTGTTGCCAACGCACTGCTCAGTCCCCGCTGCCGCTCTCCCCAGATACCAGCCACCTTAAAGCCAAGCCTGTTGTGTCGGAGAATCGCGTAAGGCATTCAGGTGAGAGGCTTTAGCACCTGTTCCATTTCTCTTAACTGAAGTGGGTACTTGTGTATTGCTTTTATGAAAGATGCACATACAGAGTCTCAAAAAAGAGAGCACAGCAACAGAAGTATGGCCACCAATTAGTATGTGATTAGCTGTAAGTAGGATAATAGGAGGAGAAATTTTGTATCTTACACAAACAAGATAGCAGAAAAGATAGCTAAAAGTACAGAAGGGGAATAAAGCTTTATCTCTGGTTTCCCTCTGAAGACTGAAGCCATACAGAGAGAGAGGACTGGGTTTACTGAGGGCTTTTGTTTGTAATTGATTTAAAGAGGGGGTGTCTTTCTCAGGACAGTTCAGGATGGGTAATTTAAACAAGGGGATGTAGTATCAGGTTAGTAAAGGAGAAGCACCTGGAGCCCTGGGTTGAATATGCTGAACCTGTAAATGATAATTACATCAGCCTTGTCTATTTCCTTTAATGAGCCTAGGCAAGCACGGTGTGTCTACCCAGTCTGCTTTAGGTCCTAACCTAGAGAAGTTCATGTGACCTTCTCAGGCCGGGGTTGTTCAGCTGGGTTCGGGTCACTGCAGTACTTACTCTAAAGTTGTCCGTGAGGTGCAGAGCTCACTCTGCAGCACTCCTCAGCTGCAAGCAGGCTGATGCCAGACCGAGTAGCAGACCTGGATAAATTACCCCGGAGGGAGGGGTGAAGTTGTGCTCAGCTATGCTGTCTTCCTCATGGGGGTTAACTATGTAGATTTCAGATGCAAATTTTACTTTAGGGCAGGCTTTATGGTATTAAGAGTCTCTTTTTCAGCCTTCTGAAATTTCATATGTATACATGCTAGAGCTCTCTCATCTCTGTTAATTGGGTTTTGTGGAATTTCGAGGCCTGGGGGCCAAGGGGGGAGGGCTGCTGATTAAAACACACCGTGCAGAAGTGTTGCACAGTAATAAGAGGGAGACTGAATTCCTTGGAACTATCTGCCTTCACGTGTGCACCCTTGCCTGACACTTAGGAGGATGCCCATCTTTTTCCCTGGACTTCCTGAGTGTGCGAAGATGGTTCTTACCCCCTGGGATGGACATCAAAGGGCAGATGCTCACCCCTGCTTCTCTGTTTGCACAAATGGATTTTAGAGATTTTGATTTATTGTGTGGTGTCCTTGCTGCAGGCCTGAAAAGGACCATGTCCTCCCAGTCCTCACCCCAAAGGAGTGGCGATGAGGCAGGGGCAACCCATGCCCTGACCTACACCCTTCAGGATCATCAAGGAGGAATAAAAGAACATTTAATCCCTCTTCATCCCCTTTCCTAACCCTGCATGAACATGTCTGTCAGAATGTGTTAGGCTGCAGTGCGTGAATTGATGAGACAATGTGTGTGTGTGTGTGTGTGCGCACATCTGTCCATCCCCACAATTAGGGCACAGAAAATACCCGGTCCTGCATTTGGCCAAACTCTATCTCTCCACATACAGTCCAGGAGCTCGCTGGCTGGAGCTAAATACAGATATTCACACACCCATTATAAATGCAGTCTAGTTTCATTTTTAACCCACAGGAGGGTGTGGAGGGAGAAGACATCAAAGCATGGACACAAGCTACCCTGGCATTCTGGGCGTGCAATTTTATCTTCCCCTCATTTCCCTCCTCTCCAAACCAGCTGCTACAACTATCATGATGCTTGCCCTCCGGCCAGTATGCTGGAAAACTGGCTTCCAAGGCAGTCACTAATCTCCCCCCATTACCCAGCTGGCACGGGATTTTGCTTAGATCAGAGGAGAATCAGCTCCGTGCCCTCTGAAACACCAGTGGCAGCTCCTGCAGCCACACATGCCAGGCACCCACCGGCCCCACCACCTGCACCACTGCAGCAGAAGGGCCACGGTGTGAGAGATGTGGAGTGTAAAACCCGAAGAAACACGGGCACTAAGGAACATTGAAAGAAGATCTTTGATGAGAATTTAATTAAAGCCGCCCGTTAGCGGTGATGGTGAGAAGAAATGCCATGCATCTTGGGGGGAAGGTGGCCGGATCTGGGCTAAGTTTAGTGGCTGACTTCTTGCACAGTGATAGCAGCAGAGACTAGCCCCCATGTATGTAAGGTATGCAAATGACATGAAGATGCACATAACCTTGCCACAAGAAAAATGCAGCTCAACAACGTTAAGCTTTTATTCAGCCATCAGGTTTTGGTAACAAGGCTGGAAATACACAGTGCGCTCAGCACAGGTGAGGGCTGCTCCTGCAAAGCTGAGCTGAGACAGGAATAAAGCAGGCTTAGGAAGTAATGACCCACACTGCTGCAAGTTAGTTTGGGTGACAAAGTAAGCATGAGTGTGTGTTTTGTGCCATTCCCCCCAAAAAGCCAATGTTTTACCATCCCAGACTGTATACTGTGCTGTTCCAGCCACACTACAGGGCAGCGTTTTATAGTCTACATGGGAGCAAAAATAACCTTTTCAGAGAATATGGTTTGGTGTGTTGATGGGTGATTCATACCAAACCTGTCACATCCTCTCAGTAATACTGCTCGTTTGCTACTTTGAGAGGCGAACGGTGCCCACTGAAAGCCCTGTGTGTACATTCATACACAAACCTGCATTTGATCTATTTACAGGACCATATGTTCCCCCAAGAAGAAATGCACAGACACGTTTCTGATCTTCCTTAAAGTATCGCTTATCTCAGCTTTTGTTTGTTTTCTCTTTTTCGAGTGTGGGGTAGCGTCTGATGTGAATGCCACCCACCATAAGCTATCTAGGCAACGGAACACCCATCATAAACCACCACTGGAACCAAAAGAGCAGCACCTTTCTCTCCCCTGACTCCCCTAGGCACGGGCCACATGCAGGACGATACTGCCAGCACAGCCCTTTCTGCAGCTGCAACAGTATTTTGCAGATCACAGCCTCAGAGACACTAAGCATAGGACTCCTGTCATCATCTTGCACCCAAAGACACAGGTCCTTCCTGATAGCTCAGAAAGACCAGCTCCTCCCCAGCATCCATAGAGAAGGGAAGGACCTTCAGGCTGCTGGTGGGTGCCAACTCCAGCTTGGCCCAAGGGAAGCTGCCACCCACAGTACAACCAGGAGAGCGAGCATCTACATCCAACAAGCCTAAACCACGGCACTCTGAGCCTTCTCCTGCCGCTCAGCTCTTCATCTTCTTGCTCCTTCTCAACTAGACACACAATAGGATGCAACAGCAATGGCACCAAATTATTACCCGAATGGGTAATAATTTGGTGCCATTGGGAGGGAGTGGTCTGAAAGAAATTTAACTTGAGGTTGCAAGTTAAACCAACCCTTGCCCATGCTTACAGCTGAGTTCTTAACTCCAGAGCATGCTGGCTAGCCTCAGCCATACCTGAGCAGGGGGTAGAGGTATCCAAGCAGCTATCCACCTAACTGCTTTTGGGGAACAAAAAAAAATGGCAGCCAGGTAGAGGAAGAAGCTCTTACATTAGCTGGAGGAAGCGATCAGCTGCTATGATCAGCTGCTATGCCGCCTGTGTTGCAGCAGCCGGTTAGGCGAGCATGTGGTACATGGGATCCCAGTGTAAGTTGTCACAAGGGAAGGGCACAAACCACCAGGAAGTCCAGCTGCAGGGTCTGCTGCCGAAATCCTGCAGGGCTCCCGCTGAAAAGCACACTTAAAATGCACGCTAAAAATAGAGCCTGCACTGGTGCTATATTCAGCATGAGGGTGCGCACTTTCAGAAGGGCCGCTGTCCCCTCCAGCATCAGGGAGAGGCAGATGGGCATGCCCTCAGGGCTGTCCCACATACCAGCACCCAGCACCAGCGTGCCTCAGGAGACATTCATTTTCTTATGGAAAGGCAACATCAGGCTGCAGAAGACTATTTGCAGGCCCCCTGGGAAGTTGTCCTTGTTCCAGAGCAACAGAGGAGGAGGCAGGAGCCTGGCCCTCCCAGGGAGCTGTGCCACTGGCCTGTCCCACGTGGGTGCTTCCTTCTCTGTGCTAGGATCTTCTACATATGTAAGTGGGATAATGAGTATCCTGTTCTTCATAAAGCACTTACAGATGCATTGCTTCATCCAGGTGCTCAGGAGAGCCAAGCATGGCTGTAGGAAGTAATATTTAATAAGGGACACTGAAAATCTGTCACCTAGTACAAACACAAAACCTCCCACTTAGCTTGTGGGAGCATCTGTCAAAGCCCTTGAATCACCATCTCCAAAGTAAAAAAGGCAAGACACCTATCCACCAACCAGACCATTTAGACTATAGGGGCAGATCTAGAACTAACATGAAAAGGCACTGGGCTCCGCATTGGCAAGCCTAAAGGGGTGGGTTTGCACTTTCTACATTTTATGCTGGGTGTCCTTTCCCTCAGAGCAAAAGCAAAGGGGATGCACAGTGCGAGGAGGAGAGGATGCTGTGCTATCTCTGGGCTTGGGGCACAGGATGAAGTGGCACCTTCCTCCATTGACTCACAGACCCTCATGGGGCAGCAAGGCAAAGCAGAGGGTGTCCCACCTCTAGCACCCAGGAGGAGCCACTGAAAGCCAAGCTTCTAATTAAGACCACAGCTTCAGTTAATTGAGTCCAATTCACCTGTGACATGAAGAGCCCCAATCCCATCAACAATAATGGAACTGCATCGGCTTACACCAGTAATGACTTCAAATCAGGGACATAATAAAGCTAATTCAATACTTCTGCAGGTCCAGCTGATGAAGCTGCCATGGGAGAGCAGGAGGCAGCCTTCCTCCCACCGCACCAGCACCTCCTCTAGAAGAGAGGGCAATGTGAATGTCTGAGGGGTGTGTTATGTTGGCTAGAAAGGCAAGAAATGTAAAAAACAGAGTTTCCAACAGTGAGACTATGGCTTATTTTTAAAATTTAACCACTCTGGTAGGTGACCCTGTGCAAGCACTAGTGATAAAGCAGCATTCCCCGTGACTAGCTGTTTGGATGAGGAAAAGCAAATCCCTGCAAGGCAGCCACAGGTTTCCAACCCACTGAGTGCTGCTGAGCAGTGCTGCTGAGTTGGACCCACTGATTCAGGGCACTGGAGTGGCATGGCACACGTGGGAAGAAGCTTGTGGGAGACAGCCACGCACTGTCAGACCTGGGGAGGAAAGCAAAGCGACACGAAAGTTGCCCCAACATAGGCAGACATGCAAATCAGCAGCTGTTCAGCCACACCAGCAACCTCCTCATTGCCAGGATGCCCACTGCTCTCTCGGGTTGAAGAAAAACCCTCCCATGGGAGCAGGGAATGGGGCTGTGGCCACCCGAGGATGGCCCGAGTGCCCTGAGGGGTGGGAATGGTAGGGCTTGGCCCCCAGCTGCCCCACACAGGCCACTGCCTTGCACACACAAATTTGTCTCTGCCTCCAGCCAAAAAAAACTAAGCCGCCACTCTTCTGAAGAGACGTGCATTATTTTAGAGCAGTCAAGTTATGACTGGTCTGATTTCCATAATACGCGCTCTGCAAACATCTGCCTGTTATTTAAGGCTCGGCTCCACCGGGACAGAAGTTGAACAGTGCAGAACTTTGAGACTGCGTGTCTGCAGAGGACTCCTTGCTGCAGGAGCAATCCCAGGACAGAAACGTGCCTGCTGAGAGGTCAAGGTGGTCACTCCTCACTCCTGCAGCCACAGACGACTTCATGTTTCTGCAGTTTTCCCCAGGTGCTGATGATTCTCCTGCTTCCATCCTGGGAGAGCTCTGGCCCCCTCTCCAGCAGAAGTACCTGCTCCACCAAGGAGCAGCTCCCAGAGCCTGTGCCACACACAGGAGGATCCAGCTGGGGTCCTTTCCCAGAGAGGTATGGGGCTGTGCATCATGGGAATCTAACAAATAAATCGTGTGGCACCATCATTCTGGTTGTCTGCTGGTTTTGCAAGCTGACTGTCAAAACTTGAGCGTCCCTATTAGATGAAGTTAAATGCTGCTCTGAATGAAAATTTTTCTGGCGAGAAAGTTATGCCGGCGTTATTGGACTGGTCCCTCCCTACTAAGAGACCGCAAATTGGTGTTTACTTTAGAGGCAAAGTAGGCCAGCTTTGAGAAATTGCACCCGCCCCACCATACCGCGAGCTCCAGCTTCCCGGGGGCTCCCCGAAGGCCACAGGACAAAGCACCAGCTCCTTGCCGCACACCTCCGTGACAGGCTCTTGCTCTGTCTTTAGCCCCTGCTCCATCCCAGCCTGCCACAGCGTTTGGCTGCTGGTTTTATTCCCTGCACGCTGTGCTGAGAGAGCTGAAATAACCAAGTCTCCGTACTGCAGGGAGTTGACACAGGCTAACTCAATTAGCTGCTGGGATGCTCAGCTAGGCCAGATCAAAAAAGACAAAGAAAGAAAAGCCCTGTGCCGAGAGGGACCAGGCCCAGTCAACATATTTATCGCCAATACTTTAATCAACGTATTTGAAATGGGAAAGGGAGATGGCTGATGCTTCCCTAAAGGGCTCGGTGTGGGCTTGCTTTCCTAGGGCAGGAAGGGCAGAGGACAGGCTGAGCGCTCCAGCTCCCATTCACCTCAGCTCCATCCTTTGCTTCCATTCAACATGCACTTCGAACACAAACACAAACAAAATCAAAATATTCTCTGAATTCAGTTCAGGCACTTTCCATTTTCAGATTGTATTCAAGTCTCCTAATTCATCCTGATTAAAACAGCACATTCTGGAGCTTGTGCTTAGAGTCCTTCATGAAAGACTCGGAAAAGATCACAACACACCACATGCCTCGCATGTTCCCCTTTTCTGGGCAGGATTTATTATTTTGCAGTAATCTTTGCTCTGCATCAGCTGTCCTGAGGACTATTGGTCTTCTTCCCACTGACTTGCAAAATCCCACCGGTTGGTAAGCAGCACGTCCCATAACCAGCATTTTGAGTATCAAGCCCTGGAACCGTTTTTGCTTCTGCAAAACATAAAATGTTTCTTTTGAGATGCTGACAATTACTGCTGACAAGACTTCATCTAAAGCTGGGACTGGAGGAAACCAAAACTGGTAAAGGATGAAAGCAGCTCCGTACCACCCAGCTGTAGCTGGGCAGCCTCCAGCTTCAACATAGCCCCTCATGCAGCCGCTCTGATGAGAGGTATCATGCCATGCTGCTCTTCACTTCAAAGAAGACAACGTAAGGAGAACTATTAAAGCAATTAAAAAAAATTATCTTTAAGATGCAATCTACCCAGAGATGAATGGGAATAATTATCAAGCTGCAGATTTTTATGGGATTTTTTCAAGGAATAACTGGCTGAGTGTTTCTTATGAGTAGTTACCTATAGTAACTTCTGCCTTATCAAAGTGAGAGACAGGAGATACCTTTTTTTTTTCACATTGTGGGCCACATATTCTATGTGGTATCTCATCCTAACATCTATACTCACCAACCTTTTTCCTCTTCAGTTTGTAATCCCATAGACACCTCCATGGCAGCTCATGCAACTGTTTACATAGAAAAGCACGATTTATATTTTTCTCAAAGAGGTTTAGCAACCTGAAGTAAGAAGAGCCTCCCCCAGGTTACCAGGCAGCTGTCTGAAATTGCCTCCTCAAATTGTTGTTGATGAGCAAGACCTAACATCAATACCCTTTGCCTCAGTTTACTTGCATCTGCCTATGCCAAATCCTTTTTTCTTCCTCTTCTGCTCTGTTGTCCCACCCATGCAATGGATATTATTCCACATTGCAGATAGGAAACAGGCCCTGAGACACCAGCTACTGGGCTACAGCCCATAAACTAGACTTTCCTGAATCCTTCAAATATTAGAGCATTCCGGGTATCTTTGCACACAGTGTATGTTCAGTGTCTATTGATCACTTTTATTTGGATAAATTGTTTTCTGCAGTTGGAGTAGCTATTAGGTGAAGCAATAAGTGCTCCTGTCTGCCTCTCGTGACCATGGGGCAGGTACCAGCAGTAGTCCTTCTGAGCCAGGGATGCTGACAGCCCTCTCGAGCTCCTCTTGATGGGACCCAAACACACTCGTTGGCTCCTATTATAAGCACCTTTAAAGATGCACACAGAAACAGAAGAACCTCAAAGCAAACAGACCTCTTTCCAAAGAAGGTTTTTTTGTTTAACTGCACCCTGAGATTTGATCCTGAAAAGGCACAGAGAGCGGTTTAGCTCTGTATTGCAACTTTGAGGCACAAGGCTGTTCTTCATAGGTTAAGGCTTAAACCACGGGCTTGATTCAATCAAGACAGTTTACTGGCATTCAAAATTTCATGAATAAGCTATTAAAAAGGGTTTTAAAATGCTGTTTGTTTTTTCAAAATCAATATTAAAAATTCGTTTTACAATTTTAATTTATTGAAAGACAGAGGGAGAGGGGAAAACGTCACCAGAAGATTAACAGGTTTACTTTTTTTAAGATCATGCATCTTTCACCAAATACTTAAAAAGAAATCTTGGTTTATATTTGTAATCACAAGGGATTATCAGAGTAGTTAATTTACTGTTGAAGTTCATACCTTGAGTGAGGTGCAGCCTAATTCCTGCATGTGACTGCATTTAGGAGTGAGAGTGAGGTGTGCAGAGGGAGGAAGGGAGGGAGGGGAGAAGCAACTTTTATTGAAGACAATGCTTCGAGCAGCCCTGGAGCAGAGTAGATCCAGTTTGCAAAGCATTGGCAACCTTAAAACTTTTTGATAAGATAAAAATTCATTGATGTTGGCTCATATGAGGCTCACTTCAACTCTGCACTTGTCCTCTGTGTTTCCTTGGCATATCTGTTCCTTTCCTCTATCTGCTTTAGCATAACTTTATTTTTCTCTTTTATCTTTAGCTAACTGCATCCAGGGACTGGAGGGATTGATTTTTTGTTTTGACTTATTGTTTGAAGATCTGTAACTCAAAGCAGCTTCTTGCGCCTCTGATGTCTAAGCCTGAGCAGTATAAAAGGTAAAGCTCGTCCTGTGCACCAAACTGAGCGGGGATACCATTTTATAATCAGTCATCTGTGTTTTATTTTGCCTTTTTGGGAGGAAAACTATTTTAAGACTTTATAGGCAATAATACTTGAAGTAAATATTCTCGTGGTAGATACTACACATGCCACTTTCTACAAAGACGGTCGGCTATTGCTCGCCACTCAGGGGAAAGAAAAAAAAGTTCTTAATTAAAGGAGGCCATTATACATCAGAAGATATTTTGAGCATCACGTCACACTACCGACCGCCTACTGCAGCCAAAATGTTACCATGCAAATCTAAACACTCTCTAGCTCAGAGATGCGCTACCACGAGGCTAGCCTAAATCCCTGCTGGGAGGGGAAGGCAGGAGACGGGAGACATGCTCGTCAATGCCGCTCGTAAACAGCAATCCCTCATTGCCATGTTAATACCACCCTGTCCCAAGATACGGAGGGCCGGACAAGGGTTTTCCTTTGCTTTCTCTGCTTTTTGAGGGCCAAACTCGGGAGATTTCTCCTTTTCTCAGGCAATTCTTCCCTCCATTCCCCCCCACAAAAAAAAAAAATGCCACTAGGCTGTTTTACAGAAGCAGTCCTTGAGGACACAGCACCCAGATTTCTCACTGCACATATGCATTTCTGTATCATAGAAAGCTGATAGTCACAGCACACACGGACTTTGTTTACGATCGCCCGTCTCTGCTATTCCCTCAAGTTGCCCAGCTTGCTGAAATATGGTTACATATGCAAACATTATCTCCCAATTGTAACCTCATTTTCTGCTCTGCTGGACAGCGTGACCAGCATTTGTCATCTCGCCGCCCCCGCCCGCCACATCATTCATGTGTCTATAATTGTCATCAAGATGTGGCATGTCAGCAGGACTCCCGCGTCCGCTGCTCCCCATCTCCACGCAGTCACTCAGGTAACAAACCCATAATCTCGCCCTGTTTTCATGATGGTTGAATTACACATAATTGTTTCTGCACAGTGATTGATTTCTGCCTGAATAGAGACCTCTGCCTTTTTTCAATGCGAGCGAGTGGCAGCCAAGTCTCTCCATCTAGGAGGAGGCAGCAGCCTTTGAAGAGATCAAAGCCAAGGCCGCGAGCAGTTGTGCGCCCTGGGAATATGGAAAGCCTTTATGCTCTCAACCCCATTTCCAACATCATGTTGGATTGCAGCTGCATTACATTCTGCCAGCATTCTTAATGCTTTTAGTATTGACTCTGACATCACCGATAGCTGTTTTAAAGTAACAAAAGCCGAAGGATGACTTATTTTCACAACTCCATAATTGGAACATGCAAAGTTAGGGGAAGGGAGCATTTGTTTTTAATCTGAGATACAAAAGAAAGCACAGAAAATTATATAAGTTCCCCGAAATTAAAAACACGTTTTTCATATGGAAAGAACAGAGGGGGCATTTTTATAGCCTAGACCACACAAAATGAACTGATTATGCACATGCTTTTTCAAGCCTAAAGGCTGAAGTAAAAATACGATTGGGCAAGCCAGTCAAATTGGGAAAAAATATTGCAACTCACGGTACGTTTAGTGACTTTTAGCACCTGATGCTAGGCAAAAAAAAGCAGATGCCCAGGCTGTCACCTCCCCTCTGCAGCTCCTTGTAGAAAATGAGAGTGGCTCACTTACCCTAAACCAGACACACAGCAAACGAACATTAAATCCCCATTAGTTATCTGAGAAGATTTACAAATTATTTAAAAGTGTTAAATTCTGCAAAGCTTCCTCTAAGATTCCCTCTCCTCCAGCCACACAGACAACTCTCAGGCTACCTTAAAGCTACTCTTGCCACAAAATTGTTTTCAGGGGCATCAAACACTCCCATGCTCCTCCTCCCTCATCTGGCTTGCTGGTGAAAACAAAAGTAAATCTCTATCCAGAAAGACTGTCTTGAGTTTCGATTAAATGTGCATCTACGCTGTCCTGAAAAAAGTATTTCCAAGGAACTTTTAAAACTTATGAATGGAAAGGAGGGGGGATAAGGAAGATGCAAAAAGAGAGAGCCTGGGAGAGTGTACAAGCTACACCACTCTGTGTCTGTACGCTGGCCAGTCTGAGCACCACTGACACTTTGACAAATATTTTTTATTCATTATAAAATCACTGAATAGGAGCCTTTAAGAGGAGTAATTTTGAAATATGGTAGCTGCCGCTACAGTGTGCAGAGTGGTGAGGTAGGAAGAATGTAGAAATAAAGCATAAGCTGTAAAGAATTAATCATCATAAGCTGCAAAGAATTAAACATTATGAGCATCCATGTAACGGCCATAAAAATAATTTCCTCTTAGCTGTATAGTTTCTCTTCTGCTGTTCTAACACTCCTTTTTTCCCCTGCAGTCATTAAAACCCTGACTCAAAGACAACAGCAATGGGATCTGCTCTCCCTCCCTGTGGACCCAGAGCTTACGTCCCTGTCATTTCAAGGCTGGGAAACTGTCTCGGTTCTTACTTTGTTCCTTAATGCACACCAACCACACCAAGGCTGAAACTAGAGCTAAACATAGCAAGCTCTTTAACAATATGTAGAAATTTATTTTTTTTTAAGTAGTATTAAGACAGAAGTCTTTTATGTGTTAATCCAAGGTTTTGGGGTTTCTCCCCAACCCCCTCCTCCCCTCTATTCTCCTGCCATCCCCAGCAAATTTACTGCTTCCTCTGCACAGCCTGCTCTCTTTAATCAGGACTATTTCTTTTTGGCTCTGGTGTCCACTCTGATCACCGGAAGGATGTTCATAAAGCAACGCTGAGAAAAGAGCAGCAAGATACGTCGAGCTGGAGCAATCACTGTAAACAGAGGTAACCGCTGCCATGTTGTCAGGGCAGCTCATTCCACTTCTGCCTATCCCGCAAGGAGTTCCAAGTATCTGGAGATGAATGCCCACATCCAGAAACTGAGAATGTCTGTAGCATTGCAAAGGTCTCCAAAACACTCGTCGCTATGAAGAAACAGCATCAGAGAAGTCACTTTCATACAAAGCTGCAACCCTGCCTTTCAGCATCAAACCATTACTGTGATGAAAAAGTATGTTTTACTGTAATTGCTGCTTATTTTCCTTTCCAGGGACTTTTTTGTTCATTTGTTGAGGATTCACTTGCTACTTGATACTTTTACTTGAAAGCTTGCTACTTTTTTGCACTATTCACTGAAATTTAAGAAACCCCATTTAGCCCAAGAGAGGGACACAAAGGCTGTTGGCCAACTTGTCCTCCTGTGCAGCCCACCGCATGACCCGCCCGGGCAGCTCTCCCTGCCCAAGCAGAGGCACGGCTTATGCTCACTCAGCCTTTTTTCAGTGACCACATCAGAGAAGGCTGGATGGGGGGGAAGGACACCTGGCAACAAACCTCATCAGCTCCTTACATCCCAGTGCCTGCGAAGCAGTGACTTGCCTGATGGCAACAAACTGAGCCTTAGGTCCTGCTGTGGTGCTGGGGGATGTGCAGCCACCGGCTGTGGCCACCCTGTATAAGCTGCAGCTACAGAGCTGTGAAGGAAAAAGAAAACACCAGCGATGACCGGGTTACCCCCGGAAAGGCTATCCCCCCGGGGCATGCCACTCAAGAAACACAGGTAGGAAGCAGAGAGCTGTGCTCCAGCCTGGGTGAACATCAAAGTAGCAAGTATTTCAGGATGCCCATAAGTTTAAATGGTCCAGCTTCCAGCCAGCCAGCACCTCTTTCGCAAACGATTCTTCCCACCAGAGGCTGCTGGTGCAGCACACGGATACTGCTGAGGCCACGGCAGGTGCCCGGCAGGGCTAGAAGAGGGAGACAGATGCCATCGCTGCCAAGACGCCATCCCGAATAACTGCTTTAAGAAGCAGCAGAGCAAGCCCCCCC
>VXBZ01001436.1:436690-449621 GCA_013399135.1 Heliornis fulica
CGCCCACCCAGCTCCATATTAAACGACAAAAGCCCCACCACACCAGTGCCCAAGGGAGACGCCTGAGGAATCCTGGTGAGCCGTACTCAGCCCTTCATGTGCGACAGCCACGAATCGATGGCAGCTTCCCGGGAGAGGAGCATGCCGGAGGTTATCTAACCGTGTTTGAGCTGAATTTCTGAGAAAGGGACGGACACAAAAGAGGGGTGTGTGCAAATAATGATGCTGAGGACAAGCAGCCTGCCCCACTTCCCCGCGGGGAGAGAGCAGACAGAAAACAGAGTGGTAGACACTGCGATGGCAGGGAGAGAAATAGTCTACTTTGGGACAAAAAGGTTTTCAGACAGATTTTTAAACCCCTCCTCACTTTTACTTAGAAACTTCAGTAGCATTGTTTCGTCCATAACTGAAAGGTTGGCTATGAAATACAGCCACTGCTAGCATTGCCATCAACTTTCTTCCTATCTGTGCTGGTCTTAATCCTCTTAAGGATCCCAGTTTGTACTTTCTCTGACTTCTGGTTTGTTTTCATTAAAAAAATTCCCAAAACAACCCAAGAGAAGTTCCTTTACAAGTAACATATTTTCAGGCGGGCTCCTGAAGCAAACTTGGGAAATGTGGATTTTGTTCCCACCTCTGCCATCACCTTCCTTAAATCTCTGAACAAATTTTGCTTTTGTGGTTCCCTGTTAGCAGAAGGCACCTCCCTGGCGGAGGCTCTGCTTTTGGGAGCAGGGTGGAGGGAGGCAGGAACATGCACCCCCATCATCTCATGCTGGCACGGACTCCCGGGATACCTCCTGGGAATGTGCCCCCAGCCACTGATACACTGCGATTTCCATAGGTCGTGTCCTCATGCTAGACTCTGTGTTGGGTAATTACACATAGAATTTACCTATTTCATGCTTCTTAGCTGCACAGATACAAACTTTTGCTCTGCTCCCAAAACAGCTATAACCAGCGGCACTGGCGTTACTATGGGCAGCTCTCCCACTCCTGGCTTAAGCCCCTAGACTCAAATCTGAGCCACTGTCTTAACCAACCACCCCCTCCTGGGAGAACCCACCTAGCCCAGCAGAGAAGAGATGCAGGTAATGCATGAGAATCAGTGTCAGCCTGTGGCTGATGTGTGGGCTACGGGCTCCCAGGCTGTGAGATGACACCTCCAGAAGAGAAATTCAAGACTAACCCACAGGCTTCTGCTGACGGAACCTGATAAAACGCTCTGGCCAGAAAGATGAATTTAACGGAGGAGGGCAGCTTTTGTCTGCCAAGCACAACTGTTTAACAAACTGAATGTACTTAGTTGTAGTCCCGGAACCAGACACAGAAGATGAGCTCAAAAAAACCCCTCTGAAATCTTCTAAAAAGTCTGTCCATGCCACAAACACAGGGGTTTCTGTAACAGCATTCACCACATTTGCCAATGGAGTATTTGTTGGTTTACCCCATTAGCCTGTAATAATCTCATTTACACACTTATCTCTCTCTATATAAAGAGAAAAAAAAAAGTAAAAAATAAAAAGGTCAGAATTTAAAATTTTAAAGAAAGAGGGGAAGTTTTCTATACAAGTTTTTTCAGGACAGACCTAGAATTAAAAAAGTTTCAAGCAAAACAGATTTTGACCAGCTCTCCTAAAGTCTCTTAATATTTCCTTATTACAAAGTATGAAGTCATCTTTTACAGGTCATTCTGATGAGAAGCTTAGTAGTTGCCAGTTTGAAAAAAACATGTTTGTAATAGTGCTGTCAAACTGTCTGGGGAGTTGCCTAATAAATTAGCATTTTTTTGGCGGTTCTCCTATTCTGAGTTTTCCTTCTGAAGATTTATATCTAAAACAGAATCCCTGCATTATTATCTTAGAAATATCCTCAAAATAACTGAGAGGGGGAAAAAAAGTCACAACAAAACCATAAAAATCCACATGCTTAAGAGCTAAGCTTTTTTAAAATTATTTCTTTTTTTTTTCTCTTTAAATCCAGCACAGCTTCCCATTCCCCCAACACCAGGGGTATTTAAGATATGAAATACTGTGTGAGAGAGAGGTCTTTTGAGTAATAAATTTCTCAAATCCAACATCCTCAGTTCCGACTTATTTTTTAAGCTGAATTTCAGTTGTGTGCAGGAGGAAATCGGGCAGCAAAGAACAGGCACAAATGCAAGTGTCAGAGAGCAGGGAAACAAAAAAAGCTTTAGGGACATTCTTCAGGCTAAATTATTTTAATTGCCTATGGGTTTTTTTCCAAAACATATTTCAGTACGTTCAATATAGCTCCTCAATATCATCAAAAGCTCTCCCAGCGACATCTGGGTGAGCTCAGTTTTCCTCTGGGTGCTGATTACCAGCAGCCCGGAGGGGACCCAGGCACGCTGCAGCCTGTCCCACCACCGCAGGATCCTACACCTGATTGTCACCCACCTGCTTACTCCCACCCCATTCCTAAAAGCTCCCGAGGAAGCTGAACTTGAGAATGCATTGTTATTTGAGAGAGGAGGACCTGTTAGACAAAACTGTAATGAAGGCAGACCAGGGCTGGTGGCAGGGGACTCAGAGAACAATCAAAACCACAATTACCACTTGTATCTGCAGCTTCCTAAACCTGAAACAACACCAGTCAAACTCCAGAAACCCTAAACAAATGGCTGGATCGCTGCATTTTAACAAAGTAAACACATGTGCCCCGCTGGACACAGTTTATCTGCATTTTAGCACACTGCTGGGGAAAAAGGCCTTCTCCCCAAGCACCGCCTGCATTTGACAAGCGCTGACACCTTTAGTCATCACCTCCATATAGTACTTTTTTTTTAAATAACAAAGCTTGCCAAGGCAAGATTTGGGGAGATGAAGAATGATCAAGGCAAGATGATAGGCCAAAACTGTGGAGAGACACCAGACGCTTACAAAGATAAATCTCTGAGGCAGTTTTGAAACATAGAAAGAGGCAGAAAATTGAAGAAATAGAGCCATGTAGCATAGGTGAGTAACCATTAACTGAGACAGAGCACTGGCTCTGAAGAGCTGGTGTCACTAGGACCCCAACCAAGAAAGAGAGAGCCTAGAGGGGTAGGTTTTCTTAGAAAAAAGGCTCCATGTTGCCTTTCCGTTTTTCTGGAGGTACGTGATGAATCAGACCATTTCAAGGTTTTTTTTGGATAACCCCTGCATCCCCATCCAGAGCTTCGTTAACGTCAGCCAAAGGGGAAGCTGAGCTGCCATCAGCTTCGTTCCAAGCACCAGCATTTTCAGAAAGTACTTCACAGCAAACGCATGCATGAAATCACAGGCTCCCAAGAGACTTCTCCCCAGTGCGCTGGCCTGGGGGAAGCAGACCTGACCGCTGACTTGTGCGGCACCATCTGAAGTACAGAGCTAGGGTACAGAAAACACTTGGATAGACAGACGCCTTTGGGAATTAACTGCTCTCTGGCTTGCCTATTATCTCCCAAGAAAAGCGATCCTCTGGTTTACGTGTTACAGCTGGTGACAACAACATGCTTACTTTTTAAGTTAAACTGCCCGTTTTATAAATACTGAATCAAAGCCTTGTAACTCTACACCTGTAATTTTTGCTGACCAAGCACATCCTATTGATTTTTCTGCCTCAACCTTACCTATACCCACAGCCACTTAAAGAAAATAAGCAAACATCAAGTCGACCTTTCAGCTTCATGAAAATGCTCTTCTACATAAGGGGCTTGGTATCTTTGAAGATCACAGGCAACAATATTCCAGGTCCTTCATCTCAACCAGAACGAGCAACATTGCCAGAAGCCAGGGAAGGCACGCCACTTCTCGGGCAGTTTGGACCACTTTTCTTCTCCTTTCGGAGAACAGGCAATCCCCTGGTCAATTAGCACAGTTGGCGCAAATGTTAACTCCCTACTGCACTTTTAGCTCAATCCTAAAGATTCAATGAATACATTTTTATTTAAGTGCTCAATCACTTTCTTGCTGAGAGGACAGATTCCTTTGAAGTGGGAAACACAAACTAAATAAACATATCCACAAGATCCAAGCCTCAAGATAGAAGTCACTGGGTTGCTAGATTAAGTTATTCTGAATGCAATTTTCTTAAGTGAATCTAACACTTATGAAGGACTGCAGTGACAGGGACACTAATCCCCAATTGCCAGGCAGGAGCAGCATGCCCAGCAGCTGCGCCACCTTCACCCCAGTATCCTGCAAGAAGGGACCAAACCCAATGGCCAGATGAGACCGGTCTTCACACCTTATGGCCAACAGCATCTTAGCGATAACTGCCTGCTAGCCAGGGCAGTTTGGGGTAATTGGGAGTCTCTTACACACAACTGGAGCATCACAGCACATGGGTGCCCTGCAGCAGTGGGGAGGACACATGCTGAGGACAAGCCGACCCACAGACCACAAGGCTCTCAGCAGCATCACCCTCTGACCAGTCACACACTGGATCAGTGTCTGTCAGTGCAAGAGCAACACAGCAGGTCACGCAACACACAGACCTCAGGCTGCGAAATGTTCAATGTCCATATTAGATCAGACTCTTGCATAGGCGTCGTCTGAGAGACACAGACAGTGTGTTTACTGCTAGCAAAAAAAGCACATGCCTCTAATGGAACTTCAGAAATATTACAACAGCAGTAAAATGCTTTTGTGTGGGCTATTTCCTTCCCGTATCAGGAGGAGTATTCCCTAACTATAAACAGAAGTACCAGGGAGGAGGAAGGCCTGCGGTACCCAGGTTTTTCAATGCCTCTAGCTATGCAGCATGGAAAAAGTCTTTTCCTCTTTTGATGCCTGACCTGTGGAGCTTTAGGCTTTCTTCTTGAGCCATATCCTCCCTGGCACCTGCAGCCCACAACAAGCTATTCTTATTAACATTTTTCCTGGACTGGGATTAAATTAGAGAAGAGGTGGCACACCACCAAGACAAGAGGAATGGCCTTTTGCATTTAAATCCCCTTAAAATGGAAGCAGAAGCTCCACCTTTTACAGTTAATATTTAATTAGCTTCTATACGTATACAGGAAAAATGACATTTAGGACACAAGTATGCATGCATCTTGGTATACAGAAGTTCCAACCTTGACAATCTGTAATGGGTGGGGGTTCTGGCTATGCCTCCATCGAAGCCACACACACACAACTGCTGTCTCTGGACAGAGACAGCAGGAGAACATTTTCTTTCCCCTTTGCTCATTCACAATTAGGTAAGATTTGCTAATCGGATCAACCTGACAAGGCAGCAAAGCAGAAAGACTGTTTTCTTCACCAGTATGTGCCCAAAGACCATGCTGGTGATAGGCATACATGCATAAGACTCTGTCTGGATTGTGCAGTTTTATTGTGAGCACATAGATTAAGCTTTGGACAAAGTCAACCTAGAAGCACCCCAGTAACTTCTACCCCCTTTCCCAAAGGGAGAGTTAATTTCACTAAGGGCAAGGAAACAAGCACCACCCAAACTCTACCCACAACCATTCTTGGCTTGGATTTGTATTTCAGAGAGACCTGGCTTACATCGTAGACTGATCAGCTGTGACGCTTGAGTCAGAGCAGCTGACAGATGCCTCTGCAGCCGTGATGTCCCTCTATTAGAACTGAGCATATTCCTCTTCTCCCCCGGTGCAGGCATTTGGTGGGACTCACTCAGCCCCTCAGCAAACTGTGCCAGAATTCCTCCCTGTGCAAACCTGAATAAACCCCATCAAGTTCTGCTTCCACCAAGTCAGGAACCTTTGTGCTCCTCTGCACCTGACTTCAAATTATTTAAGGAGCTCATCAGCATCATTCAACTTCATCGAGAAGGCATGTGCCACGCAAGGTGAAGCAGTGGTGTCTCAGTGGTGCATGAACAGCTCCAGCTCGTTGAGGCCCTCAGCTGCCCATGCTACTCATTTCCTCAGGCACAGGTCCGGGATAGCAGGGGGAATAAAGAGGCATGTGACAGGACCACAGCTACCTACAATCCTCAGAGCATCCTGCTCCGATGCCAAGTCAGGCATTGGTGCAAAGGTTTCTGATGGGTGATGCAGGAGCAGGAGCTGAGGCCCAGCATCTGTTCTACAAAGCCTGTTTCATATTGGGCCAGGAAGCTTGCATCTGACCATGGCTCCCAGCAAGTACCTATAACTGCACATTCAGCAGAAGCTGACTCTCAGGGAAAGACAATATAATGAAAAATCAGGTTTGTGTCCTCCTGCAGCTGGATATGCTAGTTCTAACACTCCCGTACGTTCCTCCCAGGGTCCAAAAAATTCCCCACGTGCAAGTGAACAGCAAGATGCAGCTAGGGAAATAAATCCCTCTTACTGAGGCTTTGTAGCCACTCATTCTTGCTAATTCTCCTCTCCTCCTTCCCTCTGTCCGTATTATCAGCACATTTTCCCCCCAGAACATTAGCTGTTCAAGAGAGGAGCTATCTCCATACTCCTTCTGCCATGCAGAAACACGTAGAATATCCAAAACTTGAGCAGAGTAGGGGGTCCTGCATATGAACCTCATCCCTTGTGTTCAAACTCTCTTGGCAGGATTCCTGGTGAATTTCAAATCAATATGCTGTGTTTTGCAAGTCACTGTAAGGTGTTTACAGATTGTATCCTCCAACCTGACACCTCCAGCTGCTACAAAGAGGCGGTTTAGCCACAAAGAAAAACCCAGATCCCAAAGAACAGATAAGAACAGAGACAAGGGAGGTTGCAGAACTCCTATATCTCCCCACAGAAAGTTTAATTCATTAGGAAAGAGGAAGGAACAAAGACACAATTAATTTCTAGATTAATTTAAGACAGAGAAATTACCCTTTTTCAGTCACCTTTGTCCCCACGTTCCCATCACACAGATGAGAAAGTTTTGCTGCGCCAAAACTAGTCGTGTAAATGAAAAAGAAAAAACCCCACACATTAGAAAACAAACAGCTGTTTCCATCTCCCTTCTTCAGTAGCGCCACGACGCTGAGAAACCACCAAACGATATCTCAAGCGCACAGGATGCACATTCACCAGGTGTTACTGCGGTTTTAGTACCATCCTGTGCCGCTTCTCCTGCAGCCACCCAAACCAACTGCTTTGCTTTTTCACTTACCCGACTATCTGATAAGAATTCGTAATGAGGCGCGAAGGCTTCTACCTGAACTTGTAATTAACACTCTCCTGCTCCTACAAATCCCGCTTGTAAAAGGCAAATCAGTTGCTAGGAAAATAAAAAAATGACAAAAATAAATTAAAAAAAAATAGTAGAGGGGAAGGTGAGGACACTTTAACAACAGCAGATTTAGGAAAATGCTAAATCCTTTTCATACACCCTCTCCCCTCCAAAAGCTGAGCTGAAATTACACTACAGTCTTTTTCTTTTAAGGCTTATTAGATGTGTCGTGTTTGACTAGTGATTGGTAATTTTAATGCTACAAAGCCAGAAGGCAAAGCCTTTGCCTTTTGTCGTTGTGGTGAAAAAGGCGGGTTTTTCCTTACGTATGTTGGTGAAAGGAACTTTTTTCCCATTCCAAGAAACCTTTGCTCTCTGCTCTAGCGTAGTGAGCTGGGGCTGAGGCTGCCTCCGTCAGAAGGGATGGTGGGGGTCCTGGGTCTGTCCGCCTTTCCCCAGGGGTGCATCCCCGGAGCACTCTGCAGGCAGCCTGGTCCTTCCAAGGGTTTGCGAAGACCGGAAAAAAAGATTCAGCGCCCCAGGGCGGCTTTTTAATCCTGCCTAACACCTCCAGGCAACAGATGCATCAACAAGAAGCGGCTTTGTCATGCAAATGGCAGGGCCCAGGTACACACTGCAGGGCTGCTCTCCATGCACAAATGGCCAGGGACTGACACCCCAGGGAAGACCTCCATCTCCAGAGCTCGCTGATCTCGGCTGCTCCTTGCGGCCCCCCACCAAAGCACATCCCGCCCCTCAAAAAAAAAAAAAAGGGGAGCAAAAGCAAACCCGGGGGATGGTGGTTGAGAGCCTGTAAAGGTGCGCAAGCGTGCGGCGCTGGAGCGAGCGAGCGTGTCATCTCCTGGACGCGGCGTTTTGATCTCGCGCACATTAAAACCCAGCTGTCAGCTAGGAGACTAACAAAGATTATACTTCAATTAAACAAAAAAATTATTTAATAACTCAAGCGTGTAGCCTTGTGGTTACACTGAAAGAACTCCAGGCTTATGTCAACACTGCAGCCCTGCAACAGCACTATTTTACCGAAACAGTGGTAATGTGCTAACGTGCAAGGGCAACACTGAACTAAACAGACCCTCAGAGTGCCTCAGGAGGCAGCTTTACAATTAGAAAGCAGATGCATTTCCACCATCACCCCTCAAGTACCTGAGCAGAGAGCCTCTGTGAGAGGCTGATAGTCTGAGGGGATCCGTGCCAGATCAGTACAGAGCGGCAGCCCCACAGCACGCGTACGCGGAGAAAATCCTCAGTGAAAAATTAAACTGGATTTTGCTGCTCAAAGCCCGGCGCCAGCACTAGGGACTATCTCTGGAAGGTGACATGAAAAAGAGGGAGTAAAAAAGGTCTGATGTTTCCTGGTCCTCAAAGGGGCAGGTTTGAATCTCGGTTCCCTCTGGAGAAGTTGCTTTTCCCCGTGATACATCCAAAATGAAGTTTTCTGTACAGCAGCATTTACAACGACAAATGACAACAGATCGTGGTCACCTTAAATGGCTGTAGGCCTCTGAACTGTAACTTATACACAAAGTCCTTTTTAAAAACAGAGCTCTAAAAAACAATGTATCACACAAGTTTTTGCATCTTTCAAACACAAACGGTGAGACACAAAACGGGCAGATCCATGTTTCTCAGTGCCAAACCGCCCTGTTATTCTAAATCCAAACATCCTCTAATTCAACATGCTCTGCTGCTGTCAAATTACCAATACAGATTAAGCCCCCTCCTCTTTGTTTTTGAAATGAAAAGCCACAACCCTAAAGAAAAATCAAGATCATCGGAGAGCAATTCAATGACAGTTGTTTGACAGAGACCACCAA
Organism: Heliornis fulica; assembly: GCA_013399135.1. Lineage (NCBI taxonomy): Eukaryota > Metazoa > Chordata > Aves > Gruiformes > Heliornithidae > Heliornis > Heliornis fulica. Next base: position 445,650 of record VXBZ01001436.1, read on the forward strand.
GCAAAAAACTAAGAACCAGTAAGACAGAAAACTGCTTTATAACAGGGAAATAACAGCATCTAACTTCTCATATCACAGCACACACAAGTGCAGTGGTATTTTTTCAGCAGGATGCCTACAACCACATTTGTTTCCCATTCCACTCTAGTTCTACTAATATAATTTCCACATCTCTTTTAATACTGCCTCCCCATTGCTCTATATATATATATCAAGAGGTTTACAGCAACAAATGGAAACTGACTATTCAAAATTAAAGGACCTTTTGAAATCCATCAAACATGCATCTACACCAATGGAAGCAGAGAGACCAACCTGGAAAAATCAGTGCCTACCACAATGTAAAGGAAAGTTTTAACTACTGCGTCACAGTTGATATTAATTCCTAAATGACTATTTCACAATTTGTGGCTAAAGACATGGAGTACATTTCTAAGCAATACTCCCAGATATATAAGCCTTCATGCAGAGCAACTGATGGCAGAAATAAATATCAATCAGCAAAGAGCAATGCCATATCTAGGGAAAAAGAAAGAAAAAATAATCCAATCTTTTCATCTTACTGACAAGCAACTTCAGCAGTTCTGCTGCCATCCCTTGATTTTCCTCAACAAAGAGTTAAAGCCAGAAAATTCACATCTGTCCCAGTCACTACAAAGACAGCATTTACATCATTCCACCATACATTATCCTACAGCCATAAACCAGGGCTCCCCCACCTCCCAAAGCCCCCCACCCTTGTTCAAAGGATGTCAGATAACGCAGACATTAATCTCAGCTCTTCCACTGCAACTGTGACCAACACCTCTAAGAACTCTCAAACTCCGCTGGACGGAGGCTCTGAACAGCAGAAGCTCAACCTTCACCGTAACCGAAGCTACCCAAGAAACCCGGGCATGAAGACGCGCTGCAGACCAAACAGGAGGAAACCCAGCTTGCCAAAAACGTTCCTTGGAGGAGATAACTCACTGTTCTGGGGATGGGTGGCGACAGAGATCCATTAGGCATGTACGGGTCGTTATTCATATTTGGCATCATGATATACCCAGAATAACCAGAGTACGATGGTCCCTTGCTGTATAAGCCACTGTCTGGATGCTTTCCTATGGAAAAGGAAACAATGATTACATTATTCCCCACATACATGTTTCTTGTAAGTTAGAGCACTTAAAAAGGTACTGTGCATTAGTAAAAACGTTTTGCATGCAAATGGCTCCTTCCTTGTGGAAATCACCCCTGACGGAACGTGGTCCACAGCAATTTGCAGTAACATTTAACAGTTAATTCTTAAAGGAGCACATACTCTCAATGAGGAGTTTATGCTTAAAATATGGAATTGCCTCAGAGTAACCAATGCATTTTGCTAGTCCTGCTCAAATCAAGGTAGGAACATCAGCAACACCATCACATCTCTCAAGGAGCAGATTTCCCCCGGTTTATACATCCCTCTAGGATTTGAGGATTCAGAAGTACTGCCAGTATGGGTTTCCAACATTATTGCTTAAGTAAGGGAGGAACAGGGCTGTGATAACTAGATATAATCATTTCCTCCTCTCTCCGAGCCACTGCGTGCAGCAAACAATTCATTCTGGCCATGCTCACTGGGAACAATTAGAGGGCAGAGGCTGGCTTGGAAGAAGACCCTAACAATTTAGGGGTGGAGGCTGTTGAACCCACATGGCACTACAGTCAAAGGGGAAGCCAAGCCAGGTCGGCTATTTCGTAGGAAAATAAATAATTTGTGTCCCTCTGCAAAGAGGGGTGAACAGGTCTCCTACCTATGTGACCACTGATGATGACGCTACCCGAAGGTGAGAGGTTTTAAGGGATGCAAGGCTGAAAAGAAAACAGAGCTGATCTCCTCCCCCTCACTGACAAAATGCTGCAAGCATAGACACTATTGCTTTCAGGCTGTTTAATGACCAGTTTGGAGGAAAACTGACCCAGAGTTCCAGAAAGCACCGGAATTGAACTGTGACTGCCTTTAGACAGAATTTAAGATCTGTTTTCGTTCGTGATGATAAGCATTTCATTTCAAACATAATTTCCCACCCTTTGCAGCATACATTCTTTGAAGGTGTGTCCAGCTTCCCAAGTCATATTGAACAAACTCTGTATTTTCCTCTGTCCTCCTCAATAAAATTAACCAGCTGGTATGTTACCAAAAAAAAAAAAAAAGAGGTCTGCTCATGCTTAGGTTTAGAAGAGGAGATTCAAGCTACAGGAAAAAGCAGAGTTTCTGAACGCACACACACACAACTCAGCTGCACTGTATGAGTGAAGAGATAGATGTGTTTGAATTCATATCCTAAAAATAGTTATTTCTTCAGCAAAGATCCATTTGGCCTACTTATCAGTTTCTAAACAACTGAAATACCATTTGGTCACTCAAGATAAAAGTGCTGCACATTCATCTTCTTTTCAAATGTGCTTTGAAAGCACCCTGGCATCCCCTTTCTCCAAAAGGTACTAAATTTATGCTTCTCAAAACAAACCAGACCACGCGGAGGCTCACAGGGGGAGTAAGGAGGGCAACATCGCAAGACAGGACCGTGTGCTTCTCACCTTCCTCGGAGTGCTCTCTGCCTTTATCATGGTAGGAATCCTGTGCTTGCGTCTGCCTGGAAACCTGATCGCGGGGAATCCACCATCAAAAAAGAAGAAAAAGAAAAGTCATTGTATGGATGCTCATTTATGGATCACAGCGGCACATCTCCTTGTAGAGAGAAAAAAAAGTTATGGCAAGAGATAAGCATCTTTCTTTTCCCTCTTAAGTAGCTGGGAAGGCATGTGTACCAGAAACGTTTGTGTAAACCGTCGTTTTATGACAACGTTAATAACTATGAGACTTAGCAAAGCGTTTCCAGTAGAAGAACCCTACATTCAACGAATGGGACTTATTTCTGTAATTTATTTGCAACTCCAGTGGTCAAAAAACACTTGGTTAAAAAGGACCAAAATAATAATGAAAATCAGGTTTCCCTCGTTACCAGATCTTTAGGAAAAAAAAAGGAAAATAAAAAAGAAAAATAATTTTTAAAAAGCAGGTTCCCCACTCGCCCTGAAGTTGCGTCGGGAATTTCTTTCCAGTTTTATGCAAAACCCTTACAGAGTTTACGGCTAATGCTCCGACCCCGCTGATTTTACCGAAGAAATTTCATGGCTGCTGGAGGTCTAATACCACTGCACCGTCGGGGCACTCGCGGGAACTTTCTCGTCCCGGGCCGAAGCGGGAGGGGGCCGCCTCCTCCCCCCAGACCATCCCCGGGAGCGGAGCCGACCCTCTAGACCGGGAGCCGGGATAGTATAATCTTAAATTTTGTATATACATATATGTATATTTTTCCAGGGGAAGTTCGGAAAATAGAGAGTTCCCCAGTGCCCCGCCGACGCTCGCTTCCCTCTCTCCCGGTGGCTCCCGGAGCCCGCCGGCGTCCCGCACCCCCTCCACTCCGCGCTGCCCCGCGGAGCCCCCGCGGCCGCGCACCTCGTGTCCGTTGGCGCCTGGGGCGATCTCGGACTCGTTGACGAGCGAGGACTTGATGTCGGCCAGGTCTCCCTCCTCCTCGGGGTGGCTAATCTCGGCGAAGATCTTCTCCTTCTGAGGGTCCCCCTCGTCCTTGAAGGGGATCATCTCGTCGGTGGCGCAGAGCTCCGGGTCCCCCCCACCGCCGCCGGACCCCGGCAGCTGCGGCATCCTCACGGCAGCGCGGCGTCTGCTGCGGCCGCCGGCCCGCCGCGGGAAGGGGAGCGGGAGCGGGAGGAGCAGCGGGGGAAGGAGGAGGAGGGAGGAGGAGGGAGGAGGAGAAGGAGGAGAGAAGGGGAAAAAAAATCCCGTCAAGTCCTCGGGCTTTCTCTTGGCAGCTGGAGACCCCCGCCCGCCCGCTCTCCCGCTCGTCCCCTCGGGGCAGAGGTACCCTGGGTCCCGCTCGCCACCGGCTCCGCGGGCAGAGGCTGCCGCGCAGCACGGCC
>VXBZ01001436.1:452801-536048 GCA_013399135.1 Heliornis fulica
GGGAGGAGGGGGGACAGTGGGGTGGCGACACCGGAGGGAAAGAGCTGGTTTTCTCCTGGAGGGGAGAAAATCTTTTTGCAAATGGTGTTGCAGTTATTTTCTGAGGAGAGGGAAGAATAAGAATGATTAAAAACAAAAACAAACCCTGACCAAAAAACTCAGCAACAAGCCCTAACCCTTTTGTTTAAAACCACCGGGCTGTGGAGCCGAGCGGGCTCCGCCTGGTAGTGCTGACCGACGGCTCGTCCCTGCGCCCGGCCCGGCCGGGTCTGCGCGCCCCCGAGGCGGGGGCGGAGGGCGAAACTCCTTTATATTGACCGACAAACGAGCAGACAGCGGGAGAAAGCTTCCCCCGCTCCCGAGAGGCCAATGTCGGCTTGGAGGGAGTCTTTCTAGGCACATCCTCCGCGGGTTTTTCTCCCCCGCGGTTATTGTCGAGGGTGGTCCCCCGAGGGATGGCTGTGCTGGGGGGCGGGAGCCCTTTGCGGCACCCCTACGCTGTGCCCTGCGGCTCCCCGACGGGCACAGGCATCCGCGCCCCCCCACTGAGATGCACTGTGACATTCTATGAACTGTGGGATGCATGGGTGGAAGGTCCCCCCTCAGGGGACCCCATAGCCATCCCTCCATGCCCTGCCCTCCATAGGCCTGCAGAGACGGCCACCCACCTCTGGGATCCCACAGGACTGCAGAGCACAAAACTAAGATGTCAGTTTGCAAAATCGCTCGAATCAAGCTCCTACAGTGCCTTTTGGAGGCAACATGACCAAATCACGTGCATTCCCTGGGCCTGGGTTTGCCATCCTATGTAGATAACATCTGTGATTTATGTGCAAGCTGAATGTATAGGCTGAGTTCCTAAGTTTCTTCTGAAGGAAATAAATCATCCTCCATCAAGACATGCAGTGAGCAGGGTCCGTGCAGGGATATGACAACTAGCCCTGGGTTCTGCAGCATTATTGCTGCACACTTTGCTGCTGTGCAGCACTGCTGGAGAGCAAGCCCTGGGCAGCCTCAGGATACATGACGGTATCTAGAAATACAGACCTGCTCTTTACTTCTAAAACATGGACAATACTTCTAAGCCTCTTTCTTCACCTTGTGATAATAAGTGCGATGCTGTGTCTAAGGGGCTTGAGTTCTTCTCCAACCAATGCAATGGGAAGGGCTGTAAATAACAGATCTAGATGTTTTTGGGCAAACCCAAAGCGCCCTCACTCTTGTGTTGCAGCAGGCAGGCAGACCCTTTGGCATTGCATATCTGTGTTTTTCTTAATGCAGGGTTCAGGTAGCTGTTGTGGCTTTGGATTTGGGTCCAGGTTTGGGTTGCAGACACTGAGGCCTACAGCACCATGACCCACATCCAGCTGCTTATCGGTGTGGGTTGCCAGGTGCTGCTGGGGCTGTGCAGTCGTAGATGTGAAAGGAGTGATGCCAGTCCCTGGCATCCTCAGGGGAACCTAGGCAGGGGTAGTGTAGGGAGGAATTCTCACTACATGCATCATCATTTCCCTCATGGCAGCTACAAGCGCTTTTTCTCCAACTGTCCGTGGTTGGGTGAAGTTAAGAAGAAGCTGCCAAGTGAAGGGAAAAGCTCCATATTTGTGCTTTGAATGGAGGAAAAAACAAATAAGGAATGATGTGTACTGGCTTTGAGAACTCAGTTATTATGAGCCTTTATGAAATATGGACTCATTTTTTAAAATTATAACAAAGGGCATCCCAGCTATGTTTCTAGCAGCTATATCAAAGCGTAACTGCACTCTCATTTAAAGCTACTTTGAAAGGGATCACATGTAATAGGTATTAGGATATTAAGAGTGTATATGTGCTTTTTGCTTTTTAATTTACACATCCAGCTTTCCAGTTATGGGATGCCATTAATGTTCTTAGCCCAGAATTACTCTATTTAAAGAGCTAGGTTTTCTTAGCCCTTGCAACAATATGGGCTTTATGAGATTTGAGTGGGCAAATCTCACCAGTGCATTTTTCCTGTAAGAGCTTTTGTTTAGAAGAAGGCATTGGTGGCTCAGATCTCACGAATATGTTAAGTTATCTTATTTTGAGATTAAGATAGTTAGGGGCTCAGGAGCTGCTTTCTTCTTTGTTCTTTAAGCACAAGATAAAATACAGGGGAAGTGTCATGGTTTATTCAAATAAATGGTGACATGAAGTAGCTTGCAAACTAACCCTTACACTGAGCAGTGCTGTTGCAGGATTATTTCTGATGACTCATCAGATCAGATAATCCGCAGCGTGTGGATAAAAGGGGAGGTAGGACTCAGAACCAAAGCCAGAAGGCCATGCACAGGAGAATGCAAAATGTGAAGTTAATGCTGTATTAAAGGTAAGACCTGAAAGAGCACAGCAATGTGCTGCCCCCCAGCAGGGATTTTTGGGCTGGGATTTTTGAAAGGACCGAAGAGATGTTCAAAGAGAGCAGAGTACTACATCCCCGAAGGGGCATTTGAAAATCCAAACTTGAGTAGTTTTGTTGGACACTGTATTTATGAGAGATTCTGGCGAAGAAGCGTGTTTTAATTGCAGAGTAGCAGTTTTGCCCATTTATGTCTACATTTCCTACTTTCTTAGAGGGGAAAGTTCTGCTCCTGAATAAATAAATGTTATACATGACCCATAACGGATGAGATTTTCTGCATCCCTGAGAGCCAGGATGCCGCAGCCAGGGGCAGTGACCGTGGGCAGGTTTTCAAAGGCCCCTCTGACTGAGTACCTCTTCTGCTCCTGTAGCTCTGCATTCAGGAGTGACGGTGTGTCTTGCACCACAACTTCTTGGATATACCAAGGAAAGGCACTGAGGAGCTTTTGTCAGGGTTTTTTTTGTTGTTTTTTTTTTTTGCATGTGACATTAGAAGCCTTACACTGAAATGTTTATTTCTATTGGTACTTGTACAGTGCAAAATTATGTATCTGTAGCTCCAGAAGTATGCGAGGTGCTTTGGGCAGAAGTTGTCTTTCTACAAAAGCCTTTGGCATGGCTATAGCTGGGCCTGTTTTGGATTTCAGCATAAACCCACTGGTATATTCTGCCAAATATATAATGAACACGCAGAGCTGACTGTGCACCAGCATTTCCTCCTAGCTTTTGAAAGAGTGACCGTTCCCTTTCTGTGCTCCCAATGAAATCAAAGCATCTTGTAATCCCTCACTTGTTTTTAAGCGACAGTAGTCCTCTGTGCCCTGACAAATATTGCCAGCAGAAGCCTGGTAGCTCCAGACAAGGTCCTTTGAAAGAGGTGGGAGGGGAGGGAGGCTCCATGGGCAACTTTCCAGCGGCAGCTGTGCTCTAACGGCATGGGAGTGTGAGAGGCTTCTCCCGGGTTAGTAAGACAGTTCAGCAATGCAGTGAATGTGTCCTCCCAGTGCATGACTCCCATTTACTTTGTTTTAATTCTCTGACCTCTGTCTGACCAAGTCTGTTGCCTGTACACAGCTGGATGGGGAGGGGGAACAGCAGCTGGGCTTTACCAGGGATCTTGCTGCCCTCAGAAATGCTCAGCACTTCACCCCCACCCCACTGCCACCCCCAGGAAGGTGTTTGAAGCAAATAACAAGGTGGCAAATTTTCCTTCTTGCCAAGGAAGTTATTTGGAGGTGAGTCTTATTTGAAAGTACCATCTCTCACTCCCCAGGGAAGTAACTGCCATTAATTTGCTATTAAACAGCTGAATGCCAGTCAAAGGCAATGGTGTTTGCTAGGGAAGTGTCAGAAGACAAGGAGTTTGAAGGAGTATTGTTCAGAGCATTGTCATCTCAGTATCTCAGTTTCATTTTTTTGGGTCCTGAGCTGAAAAAGAGGGCGGCGACATTAGGACAGTGTGGGATAGAGGATGAAACCATGAGCAAATGGTTGCACTTACTGTCATAACAATCCGTGTGTAGTGCTGGCCTGAATTTCTTGGACCACTTGTGGTTCCTGCTGAGTTCAGCCAGAACTGTGGGTGCTCAGCCCTCCTGGGAATAAGTCCTGCCGAGTGAAGAGGTGGTTTCTGCCCCACTGGAGAAGGGTAATGAGAGAGAGAAACCTGCTGAGGCTGGCCAGGCGACCTGCATAGGGTTGAAGTCAGACAGGGTCCAAATCGTTGCTCATTTGCCCACCTGCCAGGTCACCATGATTGATTGGCTGTGTTCTGGCTTGCTGATCTCCACAGAAGGCTTTGGTTTCTATCTGGTATTTACCTTACCTCCTCTCCTGCTTCCTGCTGGCCAGAAGGAAGGAGTAGCTACAAAGATTGCATATCTGGGGGAGTAGCTACAAAGATTGCATATCTGGGTGAACCTCCAGAACAACCCATCAAGGCATTTTGGCAAAATGGGGGACTCAGTTAGCATTAGTCTTCTTAGCTGAAAGACTTCAATAACTTTTACTGATTTCAGTGCCTTTTTACATAATGTGTAATTAAATTAGGAAACTTTTTTGACATAAGATGTTATGGAGGCCGAAATGAATGGATTCAGAAAAGGATTAGGCAAATTCAGTTTGGCTGTGAAACACCATTGGTCAGATACAAACTCCAGCTTAAAAAGTCCCCAGACTGCAGACAGTTCTTCCAAGCATGGGGAAGGCAGCAGAAGACTGCAAAATGGGAAACCCAAAGCTGTAGAAACCGACCCAAACACATGCTGTGACAGAGAAGTCAGACGTCTGCAATCCGATCTAACTTGAAATGAGATTTAATATATCAATCAAGAGAATCACCTTTTTTTTTTTTCCCAGAATTTGAATTTTCAGCATGCCAGCAGTCACTGGCCTCAAGCTATAACCAAGATTAATACCAGCTGATGTGTGTATGCTGCTACTATGTTGATAATGAAATAAAACTTTCCCTGGTTTATTTGTCTGTCCCTTGAGGAACAAAGTCTTTCAGACCTTTCTTGCAAAAGTAGCCAAGATTTCTTTTTATAAAAATTTATTTATGTTTGCTGGCTGTGAAGCATCTAAATAGTATTTCACAAAACAAAACCTTCATACAACAAAGAGCAGAAGTGTTGCACAGTATTTATATTATTTTAAAGAAGGTACCATTGGCATGCAGAGAGGTTGTGGCATGGCATTGTATGTTAACAAAATATCATCCACAAAACATTCACCATAACAAAAATAATATTAGATGCCTAGAAAAATCAGCGTTTAATGGGATTTAATTTCATTAGTGATGTATTGACTTCTAGTAAACCTTTCTGTTTTCCCTTGAATGCAAGCAAACACCTTGTAATATTAAGTTCTCTTCTTTTCCTCTTACACACCCTTACGGCTCTGATATAGGCATAGGATTCACCAGAATATTTTGCAGTAGAAGAGTGCTATCTTTAGCGAGAGCAGCTAAAGCAAAGGAGCTGCAGGTCAAAGTGCTAGAGAAGTATAAGAAGAGCAAAAGCTGTAGATTAAGCTATATATTAATTACTCGGTTCCCTACTTGGAGCTATGAAGAGTGAATTCTTTAATTTTATGTTGCATTTTTAAGGTAGTTTGTGGTTCAGTAAGTCCAGCATATCAGGTTCACTAAACCAGACACCTGAAACACGCAGGTTTTGTATGTAGATAGTAAAATGGTAGTGCTTTTTCACACTAAAAAAGGGAAGCTGGGTGACCGCTGCATGGCTGGAGGATCCTGGAGAGAGATGTGAGCTACCATCAGGCCCAGGAATAAGCCCATGCTGTGACAGGTTTGTTAGAAGTGGTTTTGAAGGAAGGTGGGCCAGGCTAGTTGAGGACAGGTACCACATGGCATGGCAGTGTGCTTGGTAGAAATGCAGGAGAGGAGCCTAGCTGGTGGACTGGTAATGAAGGAGCCGGGGAAGTCCTTGAAAGTGACTTGCTAGGTGTTCAGCTCTGAAAGCATAGCTTGTTAGAGGCTTACAGCAGCCCTAGGTCTGACCATAAGATGCGACTTAACCTTTGCAACGGCCCCTCAGGGAGTCCCTCTGTGCTGGATGTATCAGGGGCACAGGCTGTTTTGGCTGAAGTTATGTGCAACAGATGGATGGTCTGAAAATTGCCCAAAGGTCTCTTACTGTCTTTTGGTCTCAGTTTTATGAGACTCAGACATGAGGCCAACAAAGAAAAAGAAAACAGCATTGACCAAGACCTAGAAGTATTTAATATCAATTGTTCCTTGGTAAAGTGGAGGAAACACAAACTTTTCATAGAGGGAGTCAAGGAGCCAATTGCCAGGAGCTGCTGTGGTGCTGCTGGGCCTAGGGCCCTGTAAGAAGTTGTTTGAAGGAGGTTGGCTGCTCAATCCTAATCTCTTGGCCTCCAGCACAAGGGACAATGAAAGAGTTTTGAGGCACATACTTCCAGAGGTCTTGGCAACACTTCCTTAAAATTAATCCTTACTTGTGGTTTCAGAGACTTGCCTCTTGGAGCAAGCCTATGATGTCCTCTGTATTTGTACTGTGAAGAGCAAACCAGGACTCCAACCCCAATTAAGAGTCTGAATATGCATCTATATGTGCGTGTGTGTATCTACACACACGCACATATAGATGTGCGTATATGTATATGTCTGTATATGTACAGCACATATAACCAGGCTGAGCAGCTTGGCGTGAACATCTCTGTGGCTAAGGCAGCAGCCCAGGCAAGCGGACTCAAAAAGGTCTTGGCACCTCCCTTCCCCTCTCTCTTTGCTCAGGTGAAAAATACTTGGAACACCTTTTTCTTGGTAATTTTAACACTGCAGGTCAGTGATAGTCATTAAATATAGGTGTTATTTTGTTATTTTTAATTTTATCTTATTTCAATTTTTTATTTTTTAATTTGGAGGGTGATGGCAGCCCAGTGGAGGCCCCTCAGAATGACAGTGACCATTCTGGCCATCAGCACAACACAGTGGGCGGTATTGTTTAGGTCGTGAGGACTGAAAATGTCTTTATTTCAGCCAGATATCCAAGTTAGGAAGTTGTGAGGGGTTTTCCTAAGGGAAAGTCTTTATCTCTCTCCCTGAAAAGGCACAAGGCTGCTATATTTTATTTGTTGCTACCTCCTTGCCCTGAGTTAATTTCACATAGCTGTGAGGCAATGCATATATGCCTAGCTGTGTGCTAGTTTATTGGCTACACTTTCCAGTGAAGGGTTTTCTTCTGTGCAAGTTACTGTATATGAAAACAACCTATTGCTCTGAGCAGCTGGGCTATACCAGTAACCATACTTATTTAACCTAGGATTGTTTCTGTAAAGAGTCCACCATATATTTTGTAATGATGAGTAGTTCTGCCCAATCAGACACACCAGTGTAATGGGAAGGCTCAATTAGACAGAAATTTGCAGGAATGCTTACTTATATAATTTACACAGAAATTTTAAGGACAGATATCTAAGTTTTTAAGGCTTTAAATGCTTGAATGAAATGAAACTATTAGAACATAGAACTGCTCTCTCAACTCTGTGAGCTCAGCTCCTCTCTCAGAAACACATCTCTGCTGACTGCAGCCTTGCTGTATATTCTTTGCAATGTGTACTGCACTTGATGTTGTCTTGGGAAAGGCAAGGAGAGCTCTCCATAAAGCTGAAGGAGCCCAACAGCAAATGCTGTACCCTGGAGCCCTTCTTCCTTCAAGCTTCGTAACATCTGGCTCAAGCACCTATGCCAGCTGTGATGGTTATGGAGAATAAAAGTGTAAGCCATTTGGAGAAAAAGTCAGACACCTGACAGTAAGATATCACGTGGAGGTATCAGAGGCGCTCAATAATTGCACTACTGTGTTATTGAGCGACCTCAGTGTTGGGGTGGTGCTGGTCATTTCCCTGATATACAGTAGGATCTGACCCGCTTCTATATTGCTAGCAAATTTGGAAATCCTTTGACCTGAAAGTCGGTCAAACTATCAGCCTATCATGTTCATGTGTTTTCCTGTGTGTGTTAGCCTAAAAATGCTTTTTCAGCAAGATTTTGGAGCAAGATTTATTTCTGGTTCCTTTTATGACAATTTGGAGCCAGAAAGGAACAAGAAAGCCTTCAAACCCTAATCAAAATGGCACTGAACAAAGGGGCTCTTGTTTGTAAACTTCCCTTTTAAAGTGGTGGTGCATATTCTACTGGAACAGTTTTTCATCTTTCACTTACACAGCCCAATTTTTTAAATGCTAACCTATTCAAGAGTCAAGTACTTTTTAATGACCCTTTTGAGCATCTTTTCAGTGTTGGTATCTGTTTCTCAGAAAGCTGAACTTGCTTTTCTCCCGTGTATCGATCCTCTTAGATAATGTCTCCAATGAGAAAAATAAGAAAGCATTTCAATTTGCAGAGAAGCAAAATTAAAGACACTGAGCTGAACTTTTTCTGTAATGTCAGCTCCAGAGCCTTCATCACTTAATGATCCCCACCTCATGTTTCTGCCACTTGCAGCACAAGAACAGGAATCTGTTTAAAAAAAAAGTAATCCAGGAACAACAACAACAAAATCCCATTCCCTGCTCCTCCCTACTCAATTTTCCTATTCAAAGGAAAATTGAGGAGCAGGGAATGGGATTTTTCTCCTAGCCAGGAGAAATTTTTTTCTCAGCACTTCTACCTTAATATTTCTGTCTACATTGCTTTGCCTTTTTCTGACACCAAAGCTAAGTGTTTGTTGAATTAAATAAACCATGCTGTCTTGACAGAGCTTGTGAATGCTGCTATTGTCACTGGAATCCTTTTGCTGATCTGACCCCAAATCCTAATGCCAACTCTGTGCTTACTGGCGTGGTAGTAAGTGAACAAGAATCAGTCACACTGACGAGGCTAAGAGAGTCTCCAAAAGTCATTTTATAGGCTGGTTTTGCCACCAAGCAGCAAAACTTTGAGTCTCTTATACCTGCTCTGGTTTGGAATTGGTTCTGCCTGTCAGGAAAGGTTTTTAAATTAGTAAATGTTCAGTAAATTAGCAACACATTAGAGTAAAGCTTTTCCTCCTATTGCTGAAATAAGAATAGTTGATTATTTCAGTTGCAAGGTATTTAATACCATTGGATTTAATGGGTTTCCCATGTTTGCATAATGCAGTAGGGAATGATGCAAGGAAAAGGATTGTATTGTGGTAGGGGACCACAATGTAAAGTGTCTAAGATGAAAAATTAGAGCCATTTCTGACAAGATAGTTCCTTAAGCCCTTAAGAGGAGAGGTCTGCATTCTTAAAACAAAACCATAATAATTAAACTCATCTAATTTTGCATATCTTAAATGTCTATGCACTGATATATACTCCAGAATAAAATATTTCTTGTGTCCTACTGAGAAGTTAATGTTAAAAATATTTAGTGTACTGTTTTTTGTGAGGTCTAGAAGCAAACATGTCTACCTTAGACTTCAGTCAGTCTTTGTCAGACTACCAATAAAAGAACACCCTCAAATCCCACACCATTTTTTTCCTGCCACCTATGGTTTCTTCTCCTTTTGGACATGTTGAACAGCAGCAGTAAGAGAAGAGATGCTTTAGGGAGTTATAGTGAGGAGCTGGCAGCTCAGACCATTATTGGAGTTCCAATAGTGGTATTGGCTCAAGGGTTTCATATTTGTTTGAGACAGCATTATAGCCTTTTTTAACAATGTTTTCCCATTCACTTTGGTTTTCTTTCTGATAATATAATGCACAAATATTCAATGCAGTATTATTGAGAGCATGCTGTATCTAGACATTGTATGTTACTGACATGCATCTTAATGCAAGAACTATGGTCTCAGCCCTGTGGTTTAGGTGAGTCATGTCCAACCCAGCACCTGGCAAATAGAAAGACAGCTTTCATTCACTTTTCCCAGTTTAGCCTTTTTCAGGGCATATGTGCTGCTGGGTTACCTGTGGTCTCATGGAAGCACTCTGTTGCACCGACCTTTGCCTCTTAGGCAGGGTTCACTTGGCTTTATTGATGCTTTGGTATCAAAGAAGCTTGGGAGATGCCCAGTTTCCTAAATAATAGGCCCTTTCTGTGTGAGCTTTCTGATTTATAGAAATAATAGTATTTATATTCTTCCTCCTTAACACATGAGGAGAAAAGTGTCATGGGTTATAATGCTTTCAGGTTTGTAGAACAGAAGCTCTGTACTAACAGGACTTATTCTGTTGAGTGTCTGTTGTCTGGAAAAATTGCAGGAGGACTGGTTTCCACTATGGTGGCCACCGGCTTTGGAGGCAATGCAAGAGCGTGGGAACAGTAAAATATTTCTTTACTTGGCCAGGGGAGGCTGAGAGACCATGGCAGCTTGTACAAAATCTCACAGACAAATGGCAATGCCAGCCTTGCCTCGTCAGTTACCAGCAGAATCCAGGTTACCATTTGACTCTTGCTATGCAAGCAGGGGCTGGTACAGACCAAATTGACAATTCACATTCACTGGAATTCAAACTGCAGCTCAGAAGTGACTCTTTAAAAGCTCCAGAATAATTATTTCACCTGGAGTTGGAATTTTTTCTCCAGGCTCGACTTACAGTTTATAAATATGTGAGATAGGAGATTGGTAATTCAGTTTATAGTTTGTATGAACCCTGAAGCTTATGTCAATGCTGTTATCTATTATAGAAATGCAAACATGCTCTTTGATGTGTTATTCTCAGTGACTTGGGAGAATAAAGATGGAATACTCTATGGGCATTTCTAAAAGAAATTCAGAAATTGCAAGTCTACCAGGACCTAATAGCAAATTTTATTTTTTTTTTCCTCTTTTGCAGTACACTTGATTACAGTAACTTAAAAACAAGAGAAATAGTGCATCAGTCTAGGTTTTGGTAGTAGGACAGCTCAAACTGTTTTCATTCCTATGTCGAAACTCTGGTGTTGAATACACCAAACTTTTATTATATTGTAGCAGAAGGGAAATTTGGTGCCACAATCTATGTTCTATTATGTTGGACACAATTTCTTGCTATAGGAGCACCTCCTGCTGGCTCTGCATTGCACTGCCCTTGGACTGCTCCAGTTTTCCAGACTTGGGAAAAAAAGAGGAAGCCAAGCCAGGTTTCTTGAGGTAAAGTGACCAGTGCAGGACCGGTCCTGCTGCTGCAAATGGTGATAGGAACAACTCTGGTGACTGATACAACCCTATATGTTACAGATACATATTTATATAGTCACTAATGGAGTGTTGGTGTTCCTCTAACTCTGTTCAAGAGGGTTGTAACACGCTTTCTGTTCCCACATTTTCACTGTGACTCAGATGAAGTGTACAGGATAGATGTCAGTAAAAGTCAGCAATAGAGAGGTGAGAAATAGCAAGATGACATTGGACTCATTCCTGGTAGCTACAACTAGACCATGAAAAATATTTTGAAATGTTTTTCCACCTAATATGCCACTTTTATTTTTAAAAGTGAATATCTAGTGGTTTTGTGACCATTTCAGTGAATTTTATTTGTAAATATAAAAGCAAGATATTGATACGTCATTTTGTATTACTGTCACAACAAGCATCTGCAGTATTTTGTTTACAAGCAATTTTTTTTCTTGAAAGTTTATTTATTTTTAGGAAGCAGATAAAAAGTAATTTTTTTAAAAAATAAGTAAAACTGCAAAGTTATGTTAAAGGTAAGCTAAATAAGCTATCCTGACCAGACTATTTTTTATCTTGGAGAACTAAACAAATTGAAAATACTTGCTGCCATTCACATACACAACAAAAAATAAATTTGAGTATCAACATTTCCCCCAGAATGAGAACAGTGCCATCTCTGACATCTTCCCTTTGGTGATCAAAGCTCTAGGGGTGGATGGAGATGACATAAAGAAAACATGGTTTGTTCATTTAAATGCAGTGGGTGGGAAGATTGAGGGAGCACAGTGTTGTAGGGAGTAGGACTCAAACAGAAAATGAGCAGTAAAGATCTGTTCATCAATGCCTATTGCTAGTAGCAAGCATTAACACTGTAGCATCACTTAAAGGCTCCTGTTATTTATTGTTATTCCAATAGTATATAAAGGGGCCTTTGAGATAGACACCAGAAGACAAGCACAAGAAACAGACCTTGTCTCTACAGTGCTAAAGCTTTTGTTTTACAAGAGTTTATTACAAAAAGATTTTATTCTTTATTGCTGTATTTTAATGTTTTGCCACTCCCTAATGAAAACATATCATGCCACTACAATGCCATGCTGTACCCTGTTGTCATGTATTTTATGGCTGTGTGTACTCTCTGGCATGTTTTTGCAGCCTCCTCCCTTGGTTAATTGTCACCTCTGTCTGGCCGGCTGCTCTTAGGGAGGATGTGACCAAGGTAATCGATAGGGTTCAGGTGACGCCTATCAGAAATGCACGTGTCAGCCTAGACAAATACTCAGCCCACAGCCCTGCACACTGTACGGCATATATTTTACAGAAAGGAAAACTAGAGAAATGATTTGGAAATATCGTAGAGAATGGTTTCAAACTTCTCTGGGGCTATTTTGGTAAATCTTGCTGCTTGTAAAGCCAGACTCCTTTTATCTCATAGGGACTGAAAGGCGGAAGAAAATTATGACTAATACATTTTTTAGAATTTGAAAAATACCTAACCCCACACATTTTGAGTATCAGAATATTACCATTTAAGGCTCTGATTTCAAAAGAGCTTATGGGAGTGTGGCACCCAGACCTACTCCTACCCCCATTGAAATGCATATTAATTTGCTATCAACTTTCATGAGAAGGATCAAAAGTCTTCAGCTCTCACTGAATTTCCCTGGGAATTTGGTGACTGTTGCAAAAATCCCAGCTCAAACCTCCTAGCTGTCACTCTCCTTTCAGGGGGAATCGGGTGCCTATTGCGAAAATCCCAGTCTGAACAGCCTGATAACTCTGGACTTTCATGGTGGGAAGCAAAGCACTGTGCATTTACCTGAAAGCCATCAGGAATCGCTCTTTTCCAGGGCAGAGCGTTTTGACATTTTGGCCTTAGCTTCATCCCTCAAGCTGGTCAGAGTATGACCTGTCTATCTGAGGCTTGTGATGGGTTTCCTTGATTCTGGGATCAAGGAGAATCTACATCTGGCCAAAAGAAAGCAACATTTCATCTGGCTGTTGCAGGCCATTTCTACTAAGCAGCTACTGCTTGAAAGGTGAAGAATGTTACACTGACAAAAAGGAGGTCTCATGAGCTGGATAAGGGGTGGAGATGGCAATATATCGCCCTGTATTCCTAGCACACTTTTTTCCCGGCCACTGTCACACCGATGCTTTTCTCTTTCCAAGCTGAGTGATGTGTGCATTATTTCATATCAAATCACTGCAACCAGGTCTGCACAGTGGCTTTGCAGGTCCAGGCAGAACGTAATCAGCTGCAGTCAGTGGGACGCTGCAGAGGAAGAGTTAGTCACTTGTACAAACCTAATGAGACTACGGCCATTGTGTGTGTGGGTGCCCTTGAATGAGTGGAGGTGGGGTGCACACCCTACCAAATACATGAGTGCATGCTGATGGACAGCAGCAACGAGAGGGACTGCTCATGTAAGAAACAAACCTACTTTACAGTAACAGTGCTGGATCTGTGTTTTGTTTAGAAGAAATACTCATGTATCAAGCAAATAAACCAGCCCTGCTTGCCAGTGCTCTCAGAGCGATGGTAATTACATAGATTTTTGGCCAGTCCTGTCATATTTACTCCGCTAAGTTGATTAACCTATGTAATGAGTACAGGACTGTGACCAAGACTGACCCCACATCAAAGGCTGGTATTGCTGCTGTGTGCTGACCTGAATTTTAATTGTTCACTAGGTTTTGTAATTAAACCACAAAACTGCTAAAGAAGAGATTAGGCATTTTAGCTGGCAGTGCATGCATTTTCCCAGGTGTGCCAGTTGTGTACACTGTAAAATGTCCAATGTCCTCCTCAGAATGCAAGCATCTAATGACATGCCATTTCATAGACACCTAAAGTCTCTTATTTTTTGTCTTTTTGTTTTAAAATGAGGAACAAATGTAATTTATATGCTAAAGCTTTTCTATATACACTGCTGTGTATCACCAAAGCTCTTGCATAAAGGTATATAAATAAATCAACAATGAATAAATTAGGACTTCAAGTGTCTATGAAGTTCCCACAGGCTTACACATTTGGTCCTCAGAGTCAAAAATCCCTACTGCAGACAGATGTTTTTTCCTTCTTCAGGATCATCAGTGTGGTGCATCTGTTGCTTCAGCCAGTGGCTATGCCAGACTCAAGAGAAAACATGTTGCTCCTTAAAGGAAGACAACTCTCAGAAATAAATGAGAACATTTGGAAAGCTATGGTGCCTCACTTTATTTGAAAGACGCTCTCTCTTGGAAGCTCTTGCAACATAAAAGAGGAACGGTGCTGCGTCCCTCCATACAACCACTGCCTCTTGTTCCGCTGCAGAAAAACACGTGCTTAGACACCTGAGTTTTTCAGCATGTGCTGCCTTCTACCTCACCACTCCTTTGCCGAGGAGAAGTCCAGTGGCTCTGTTGATGCAGCTCCCTGCTTTGCTTCTGACCACTCAGAGAAGACTGAACTAGAAAGAAGTGGGTTAATCTGGGGCTGGGTGGGTTATGCCGGAAGGGAACAACGCAGAAGAAGATCCATCTTTCGTTCATAACTTTTTGTTTGAAACATATGGGAAAAATTAGGAGCTGCATTTTCATCTTGGTGAGCTGGGACTTGGGAGCATGTATTGACACTTATGCAAGACTATGAGTTTGGCCTGAAACTATTCTTCTTTGGTGTGCTTGTACGTCTTCCATCTTCCTGTGATTTAGCTGTCCTATGATCTACCAGCAATGGGTGTCATCAGGATGCTTTGAGAAACTTACGGCTTTCATGTTGTTGACTCTGTGGATTTGATTGTGATCAGAAAACTTTTCTAAAGGAAGAGCAAACCCCAGATTTCTTTCTTATGCAAAGACTATTGTGTGTAAAAAATAATGGGGCAAGATGACAGAATGTGGCAGGTTTGGGGAGCAGCAGTGTCTGCGATACAGGCTTTGCCTCATACCTTTTTTAGTGGGAGTTCTTCTAATGTAGGTAACTTGGCAGTTGTCTACCGATACTTTGGAAAAAAATAATTTGCTCTATGTCTGTGTAATTTACTGGGATAGTGAGATGGTCTTAGTCTTTTTTTTTTTTTTTTTTTTAACACAAAACCCCCCACTCTGCAGACTGTAAGTGCCCACCTGGCACTGAATAGTGTTCTGCAGACATTGGTCTTAAAATAACATTCACAATGCACTCTCTGGTGACAGTCTCTGCTTTGTTTTTCTTTCCTGTGTGCTGCCCAGAAATCCCAAAGGCATCTCTGGGAAGGTTTTTCTCTCAACGAGGGAATTGTTTGTTCAGCCACGTAGTTGAGTTCACCGATTGGATGCGGTTTTTCCTTTACAGTGTGCTCCAGAATGCCTTGATCTGAGGCCTCAGAAGCCAAGTGAGCATTGCCTGGCTGTGAGCTGCTCTGCCTGTTTCCCAGCTCAGGTTGCTTTTAGGCACAAGACTTTGCAACCTATTTCGGATGGTCCTGCCATAAGGATAATTCCTGCATGCTAGAGTTTTTAAGAGCGCTGATTCATGTCATACTGGCATTGGCATACTGACATTTGGGATAGTTACTCATCTATTTAAACATGACCAGCCTTGAAAAATCAGTGAGGACTCTTAAAAGCTGACTGCTGGACTCCGTGAAGAATGATCCCTTCATTATGAGACCTGAATACTCACAGGATCCTTGCTTCCTTGTGTTATAAGCACTATCACCTCTACAGAAAATACCTGATGCCTACCATGTCTGACCTCTTTGGCGTATTTGCAATGACTGAGTGATAAGTAAAACACCTGCTAGCTAAAGAAAATAAAGTAGCCTTGCCGGAAATACTGATGCAATATATTCTTTGAGAGTGCCTGTGTGCACCTGTAAGAACAGATTTTAGATTGTAAACAAGACCTCTAAATTTCCCCCCATGTCTTAAGCTTGTGAAAATATATAAATGTGCTAAAAAAGAAAAGTTGGGGTTGGTTGTTTTTTTTCTTTCAGAAAATTCAAGTTCTATGAAATAGATTTTGACTCTTGAGACAATAGTATTCAAATAAAATTAAATGAGGTAACCCAAGATTGAAACTGTAATGCAAGAATTAACAGGAAAAAAAGTAATAAATAAGTTACTGAAATACAATTTTAAGGTAAATATGTTAATTTAAAATCAGTTTGCATACTCATTTGAAAGATTTAATTTCAAGAGAGAATAACCAGCTTAAAATTAATATAATTTATTAACAATTAAAGATTATAACACAAGCAGAGGGAGGTTGGAGGTGAAATATTGAGTTTCCTTTGATAGGTAGAGTAATTATGAAGTATGCTTTTGAAGTTCAAGAAGAGAGCCTTAGGACACAACATTTTTTAAAGTAAAAATTGGCTTGCACTCTGTTTGAGTGATTTATTTTGCACTAAGAAATGGGTGTGAGACATGATGTGATTTAAAATGTCATCCCTTGATGGAACTGCTTGAGGGTGACATCATTTTTTTCCCCTCTGCTTTCTGTCCTTTTATTTATGTATTTGGCTGCTTGATTTCTAAAGTTTTCTATCTTAGGGAATCTAATTACGTTATGTGGAAACTTAAAAAAAAAAAACCAAAACCAAACCAAAAACCAAATCACCAACACCCCCCGCCCTCCCCTGAATAAAACTTTCCCCTAAAGTTCAGGAAGCTAAAAGCTAGGCTCTGGAGGGAGCCACTGGGAGAGAATAAAATTTTCAGCTGCATCGATGTCATCCCTGTTGTTTACCTGGTGTCCATCTTTGAGGAAAGCCATTTGGATATGCCACCAAACAAATGCATGCAAGAAACATTGCAGGAACATTGCTTCTCTTCAAAACCAGGCTGTCCCACACATCCCTGCACAGGGAGGACTGCTTCTCCTCTGTTGTCTCTGTGTGTCCTTTTGCAGGAACACTTCTAAAAGTTGAGACTGGACTTACCTTACAAGCAACACATCATGATATATGCACAGTAGCTAGTCAACACAATGACTTTTGTGATTCCTTTGCTAGCACTGGCCTTTACTGGGAGAAAGAGGTGAAGATATCAGCCCTGGCAATGGAACTGAAGGACAGAGGTGGTACTACAGGCGAAATACACCCTTGCTCACCTTTGCAGACTCAGCAATTGAAAAGCTTTTGTTTAGCCTTGTGTTTGAAGCCCTAGCTGTTGGGGACAAAGAATTATGTGAGAATCTCATAGACCTTGTGGGTCCTGCATGGCAAAAGCACCTGGATACAAAATAGCTTGCTTGGGCAGATGCAGAGGAGCTCCACCTGCACTTGCTCCTACTGGAAATTTCAGTCAAATTAAAAAAAACACCACCACCCCCCCAAAAAAACCCCTGCCAAAATCCAACCACCACTCAACCCCATAAGGACAAACCCTGCATGTTGCACACAGATATTCTCTAGAAAACCCTGAGATGTGGATGCTCTTGTTTCTGGGCTCCATCATGTCTGCATGGCTAAGTGATTGAAAATGAGGGGGAATGTATGGATAAATTATACCTGCATGGATAAATTATAACTAAATGCATGCAGGGCACACATCTGCCAGGTAAGAGAAGACACACTTTTCCTTGTCACTTTTCAAATAAAATTGCTATTTAATCTGAAATATATCAGCGTTGCTGTAAGTCTATGAATTCTCTGCATGATGAGCTGTAGCAAACTTTGTAACCAGACTTGTTATAAAAACAGAGAAGTTAAAAATAGCTGTGCAGTCCGGGAGCAGGATCCAGCTCTAAATGGGTGGCCCAGTTTGCTCTCATTCAAGTCTCGTAAACAGAAATCAACCCTTTTCAATTTGGGCTGCTACTGATAGCTTTTCCTCTTGCCATGGGGAAATGTTGGTGTTTCCCTATCATCTGCCAACTCTTGACTATTTTTGCAGTCTTTGTTTGTGAGAGGTCTGTGTCAGCAATGTACAAGTATCATTTTGACTGTGAGCAGCATGTAATGGGGAAGGGGTTTCTGGTAGGGGAGAGGCAGTAATATGGTTTCTGGTTGGTTTTTTTGTTTTTTTTTTTTTTTCAGAAGACTGGAAAGATTTCTGCAGGATGTTTGCAAAGAGTTTGCTATACCCTTCTTCTGGGTCCTCTACAAAACTTGCTACTGTTTTGGTCAGTAGAGAAAATTAATGCTGCAATAAGAAATAGGTTGACTCGTTATCCCACCCTGACAGCTGTGAGACCTACATGAACTACACAGCCTAGTGTTTTGGGTGGAGCAGTAATGGAGGATTCATCACAGCTGTGTTTCACACCAGGTGGCAAAAGAAGCTATAAAGGGCTGAGGGGCTGGAGAGGTGGGCATATGGAGTTCTGTCTTTTTTGCTGTGAGGTGGTGTGAGAGATTGCTGCCTTCCCTTGTTGCACAATGGAGAAAGTTGAGGCTTTGAACGACAAGTAGGCAAGAGATCCTTAATGCTGGTGTAAGTCTGTCATGATTAGAAGTTGCTTTCTTTTTTTTTTCTATCTCCTGAAATGCTTGGTTGAAGAGTAGAGGCAAGATCTCTGGTTTTGAACTTGTTCTAATCCTTGGCCTTGATAGAGCCTGTGTTATTTTACTTTGTAGGCCTTGTGTATGTCCATTAAACATAGCACAGAGAAGTCTAGCTATCTATGAAATGAGAGAATAATATTTACTAATCTCACAGGGTTGGTTTTTTTTGAGATAAATATTTTTTTTTTGTTTAAAGTGTAAACCTTTTGAGACAGAGTACTTGTTTGGGTTTTTTTTTTGCAATTGTTTGGTGCTAAGCAAGGTTGCTGTTAGAGGTAGGCTGTAAAAAATGCTTTAAAATCACTAGATATGAGGGCTATCGAATTAAAAGGTGTTCCTTTATTTTGTTTACAACACTGATAGTCCATAGAAAGCTGTAGGGACATTCTCCATTGGTGGCTTGTGTTTTAACATGCAGTCTTATAGGAGAATCAATGCCTGCTATTTCCCTAAAGTTGGCACTCTTAATTGTTTACACACCTTTGATATAGTGTGAGGCGCTAGGCCAAAATTGGTATGTTACCCAAGATGCATTTGACATTGTAGCCTATGGTGTCCTAGTGCTGAATCAGCTCTTGCAAGAAGCTTGGTACATATAAAAGGAAACTTGTTTATCCTTGTTTTGGCTGGGATATAGTTAATTATCTTCCTAGTAGCTGGTGTGGTTCTGTGCTTTGGATTTAAGACAAAAATAATGTTGATAACATACTGATATTTTGGTTGATGCTAGACTGTGTGCCAAATCAAAGACTCTTCATCTTTGCATATTGTCCTGCCAGGGAAAGAGCTGGAGGTGCCCAAACAGCTGGGAGGGGACATGTCTGGGGCAGCTGATCCAAACTTGTCAAAAGGATATTCCTCACTGTATGATGTGTGTGCAGTACATACCATGGGAAAAGCTAGATATAGGTTTGGACTACAAATCAGTAACTAGCTGAGCATTGGTGGTCTGAGGGTAGTGAGCTATTCTGCTGTGCGTTACTTGCTTTGTATATTCTTTAATTTTTGTCTTCCTCTTTAGCCATATTAAACTGTCCTTATCTCTGTCCTTGAGTTTAAACTTTTCTTTTTCTGATTCTCTGCCTCATCTCATTGAGGGAGTCAGCAAGTAAAGGCTGTGTGGCTGTTTTAGCTGCCTACTGGGCTAAACCATGATACTGTGACAAAGCTGGGAAGCACGTGGCTAATCCATAAAATCTTAAATATATGTAAAGCAACGTGCAAATGACACCTACTAACTGGAAATTGCTACAGATAAAAGAGATCTGGCAGCTGAATCACAAAATATTATTCAAAGTAAATACTTACACCAACTTAATAGCCTGGAAACAGTTCAACCACTTGAACAGCCTTCAGAAGTATCAACTAATTTGAAAGAGTGGGCTGATGTTAAAATAATAATGAATCCAGCCTTGTACTCTCTCCTTGGTATCCTCCAGGCTTTCTCTGGTGGGATATTTTGGTGTCTTTTTTTAGGTCTGATTCAACACAGCAGTAGGCAAATCTTAATCTTAAACACAAGTTTAAATCCATCTGGGTTCGGAACAACATTCCAACATGTGCTTAAAGCTCAATATATAGTTGTCTGTCTGTGACCCTTCTACCAGCAGTAAGACCCAGCACGTGGACAATTATGCCTTAACTCTCGCTCAGTGAGATGTTAAAGGAGGCAATAAGTCTGTTCTTGTGCCCTTTACTCCTAAACAAGCAACTGAGTCTAATGGCTTGCGTTATGATGGGGTGGCTGTGACTGTCTTTGAATCCTTTTCACTGGAGACATTCAAGACCTATCTGTACTTCTACCTGCGTGACCTGCTCTAGGGAACCTGCTTTGGTGGGGGGGTGGACTTGATGATCTCTCTAGGTCCCTTCCAACCCCTACAATTCTGTGATTGTCCAGCAGACAGTTTTGGCTGGCAATCTGAAGTCAGACTCCCAGCACACGAGGCAGAGGTGTGTCTGTTTATGCCTTTGTTTTCTTCAGTAACTAATTAGACAAGCACTTACATAAATGCTGTTCCTTAACCTTCCCTGTCTCAACTTCCTGTGTTTTAGTTGTAGGTTATGATTGGACTACCACACCAGCCCCAGAATGGTGACAGGTAGTGCAGGAGGTTGGTGTGCTGGTATTGTTCTTGTCCTTAGCTTGTGGGACACAGTTGGTGGGGTTGGTATGGGGTCATTGCCCTGTTTTGCCTGCTGTGAGGATTTCAAAGAAATTTCTATTACTGATAAATTTCAAAGGAACTTTCAAAGGTGAGGCTGCCGTGTGTGGCTAAGGGTTTGCAGTACAAGAGTTTTATATACAGATGCTGTATCTGATACTGTTAATTTCAGCTACTCTAGCAAAAATATTCAGGAGATCTCTCTAGCCCTTTCCCAGAGGGAAGTGAGGCTATTGAAATGAATGACTAAGAACTTGCTGTATTGCTAATATAAGCCATTAGTATACCCAGCTAATGAAAATCAACTTCACTGAAACTCAGAAAAGCTCCTGCTGCCCCACAAGCTTAGTGTCTAGCACTGCATTTCAGGAACTGCTGGGCAAGGGATGTGAAGGATCCCCTTCCTTCTGCTCAAGCTAAAAGGGTGCTGTAGAAATAAAGGTGGCAGGTTTAAGTTCACCTGTTTGCTCCTTTACTGACTGTCTGTGTGATGTCAGTCTTAGCCTCCCTGTTACTCATCTTCCTGTTGAAAAACAGGCATAGTGTGAGGACATAATAGTGGTGTGAGACTTGAAAGGCAATCTTTAGCATAGTACAGTCACTGTATGGTCCAATGTATACATGCAGGTGAATATAATCTAGTTTCTGGATATTAATATCAGAAAGCTTGGCAGAGGCTTGCGTGAAAGCTACTCTTACCGTTCTGAAGCAAAATGTAAACCCAATGTGATTTGTTGCTTTTTTTTAATTAAGGTCTTCCAGACACTAATTGTAACAAAATTAACTGAATTATGCTTATCCAGTGTCTGCTTCAATCTCTATAAAGAGATCACTTTCTGAGTTTTATGCTGCCTGACCTGGGGCTGCTTGAAATGATTTGCCAAAAGGTGAGTGTGTGCACTTCAATGCAGGGTGCAGTGGGGGTGAACCTTTCATGTATGATTTCCAAAATGCCCCTCTTTCACATACAGCAGGTGTTCTGTGGTGACTACTACTGCATCATGAGCTGTGGTACAGGTTCTCTATATGTAATATATAGACCGTGAATGAGATACATAGCTTGTTATATGTGGCTTTTGGAGTTTCATGCTCATAAGTACTGTGAAAGGCCTTACATGATTCATAAGAAATTTGTCTATGCTTATTGGAAGCAACACATACATGTATGTATATGTGTATACAGTGCTCAGCATCTCTAAGGGCCAGGTCTGTCATTCTGAAATAATAGTTAAGTTTAAAAACAAAACCACAAAAATCTTAAACTCCTTAGGCTGGAAATATGACTTTCGGCTATTTGATCTTGTTTATCAAAGTACGCCATCAAATCTTGAAAAGAGGAAAATAATCTGCATTATACCTCTTGCAAATAAGAGAGCTCCATGGATGTGTGTAGCCCAGCTGCTAAGCTATTGGCTCAGGTTCTCTTGAGAGCTACAAAGCCACATGGTGTCTCTGGGTAGTGGATTTTGTATTTGGACCTCTGTATTAAAACTCAGAGTGACAGCTCTCTATTGGATATACATCTGAAGAGCCGCAAGAGTGCAAGTCATTCCAGCAAGGATATGGTATAAATTACACCCAGTAAATTGGCTCCAGATCAGTCTATTTTGGACTGTGGAACATGAAGAACTTGTGTGGTGTACCAAAACCTCCTGTTTCTTGCCCAAACTCTGTCTCTTTACAAGGAGCTGCCATCACAGTTCTAGAAATATGGATTTAGAGGCTGGCAGGTTTTGGAGGGCAAAATCCCACTAGATCAGATTTTACATGACAACTGCTATTAGCCTTCTGGGCATATTATTTAACAACTGGGAGACATGCAGTGGGATCTAAGAGCTGTATCAGATGCTTCATTTAGCTGTGGTAAGATCTCCTTAAATAACTGGGAGCATACATCTTGATTTTTATATATGTAGTCTGAGGTTAAAAAAGAGGTAGACATGGTATAGTCATTTAAACCTCAAAATATGTTTTAAATAATTTATTTCCATGCATCTAAGAAAAGATCAGTTATTAAAAACTTATTTATGTTTGCAAAATCCCCAGTATGACAAAATAAATACTTATAAATAATTTAAGATATTTGGAGGCTTTTAATGTGGTAAACAGTGGTAAAACATCAATAAATATGATTTAGTAATTCTTTGTATATTTAATACATAAATATGTTATTAAGTTGACCAAAATCAGGTTTAATTAAAAGTTTGGCAATGGGGAAATGAGATCATAAAGCCAGTTTCTAAGTTTACACTTCTTTTGTGAAAGACATGGATAATTATGAGGGGAAAATGGTGGTAGTGTTAAGAACCCTGATTATTGATACAGTGCAGGTATGAACTAGTGCTTCATAATCTTATAAAGCTACGTCAGGGCAGTTTCAGACTGGATGTGAGGAAGCATTGCTTCACCAAGAGTCAAACATTGGGACAGACTTCCTAGGGAAGTGGTCAATGCCCCAAGCCTGTTGCTGCTTTAGAGACAATTGGACAATGCTCTTAATGTGCTTTAACATTTTTTTGATCAGTCCTGAAGTTCTCAGGCAGTTGGACTAGGTGACTACTTGTAGGACCCTTCTCATGAGAGATAGACTCTTCCAGATGGAATTGCTTGGTGAGACTATCTAGGCTATTAAACCCAAGAAGGGCAAAGTGATTTTAAAATGGATGGAGGTAGCTAAAAGAGAATTTCTCTAAACTGATGAGGCTTGACCAGTTACTATTTATGCCAGTACTGTTCTGCACCTCTGCAGAAGAGGCTAAGTGATGTGATTTGTAGAGACATGTCAGGGTGCAAGAGGTAAATAAGCTGCTAAACAGGTAAGAGATGAAAAACTAAACTTAGTCATCTCTTGAAGTAAGGACAGGGCCATCTCTATCTAGCTCTACACTTCCTAGCAGCTGGGCAGCTAGACTTGGTCTCTGTGACTACTTCTGTTCTCTACCACTGGTAGCAGGATGTGCCTGGTACTATTGCTGGGGAGTTGTAGTTCCATGCCTGCATCTTACCCACCAATTCAAACAAGGTGAGGTACATCTCTTGCTTTACAAGGGGCAGGCTGGCAGTCCTTCCTTGTGCAGAGTTTATGCTGAACTCACTGGGTGCTTCCTTGGATAAGGAAAGCAGAGTATGCACCAGAAGAACATTTAGACACTAAAACGTTTGGTGTCACTTCAGTCTCGCTTGTAATGCAATTAAGCTGCTTGCCTGTAAAATGTTCCTTTCCTGTGGTAGAATAACTGTTGTTTGAAATCCAATTCAGATACTGAAATTCCCTTCCCATTGTGAGGTCAGCCCTGGCAAAAGTAAATGCAGAGGATGTTTCTTGGTCTACAGATCTTGACCCTGTTCTGGCCATGTGCCTATTATATACTGTCAGAATTTCCTTGGAAATAATTGCTGATTACATTAATTTGAAGGCTTGTCTACAAGTAGTATGTTTAATAACTGAATTAGGGTGTGAATGTAAATCACGTTATCTCTTGGAGTCTCTGTGTGGATACTCTTGCTCTAAGTGCCTTCATGGAGTTTGGGCTAATCCACATCCACAGTTAATTAGCATCCTAATTTGTTCTGTTTTAACTTCTTCATAATCAGCAGTCTACATCAATATTGATCCCAATACCCACAAGGTCCCAAGTAATGTCTCTTCTTTCATTCATTCCCATTACATAGCAGTGTGATTGTATATACTTGGTGCTTCTGAGATATTTTCAGTATGGAATCCCCCAGGTAGAAGTTAAATGTTTCATGCTGTACTCTCTCTTTCTGGCTCTGAGTGTGATGATGAGGATATCTCTATACAATGTGAAACTCCAAGGTCCCTACAGTGAAGAAGTTTAGGTGAGTGTCTATCTTCCACACTATCAAATACTATTTTGCGTGCTTTTATAAAAAGGGTAATGCAACACAGAATGCCTTACATGGGTTCTTCCAGCTCTGAATTAGTCTCTTTTATCTGTCTCTGACCACAACAGATGTTGGCAGCCTTTCTATTCCGTATCCCTAAGTCAGACTAAGAATATCAGTTCCGCTTAGAGAAGCTGTAGGGAGAAAAAAATTAACCCTTTCAGGAGGTTTTTCCCTAACTTATTTTCTCTCTTTAAAGCTCTTGACTTTTATTTAAAAGGGAGAAGAGTCAGCAAATGTCTAAAATGACGAATATGCTTTTGAGGCATCATCAGAATTTCATTTTTCCATAGAGGCATTCATTGGTTTCTGTTTTCAGTCAACTTATTCGGGACACAGACAGAGGTTGTAAAGATCACTGAATATTTCAGTGTTAACTATGTGAATAGGGGAGGAATTTGCGTGGAATGGCACCAGTGCTGCAAAATGCTTGTGAGTATAATCGGCAACATTTAGAAGGTGTAGTGCTGCACCATAGGCAGTCCGGTCACGTCTCTGGAACGTTAGCCCTTCTTGCCCTTCTCAAACCACCAATCAACTAATTCTGTTGCACTGATTATGCTATAAAATGCTTTTAAGTGCTTGGAGAGAAGCAGCCTGTTCTTTCCCTATAGATAGAGCTAATAAGGGTTCTACATACCTGGATTCTCTTCAGGTTAAACTTGAACTGTTTGTTTTCATCTCAAAATTCAACAAAAGCAAGCAAGAAAAACAAAGCCATGAGTCTTTAATTTAAAATTACAAATGTGCAGATATTTTATTGCTGCTGTGCTTAATCTCATCATGAAGTCATAACTAAAACACTATATGCATATAAAAATTGCAATAATTTGAGAAGTGCTTGTTTTATTTCCCCATAGCCCTTGCAGCTTGTTTACTGCTGCTCTAAGATGACCAGCTATCAGAAAAGCTCTGGCAATGGCAGAATCAAGCCAGCATTCTCCTTACCATTCTCCTGCTTCACTCATACTTCTGACACAGCCCTAGACAGCCTGATGCATAGCTAGCTACATGTCTGCAAAGGAGAGGTCTGTAAGGATCTAATTTTACTGCTTGACATGGACTGTGGAAGCATACACAGCTTGCTCATATCCTTTGTGGAGTTGGAAGCAGAGCCACCTTTTTTGTTTTTTTTTTAATTTCTTTTTTCTTTCCACCACACAGAGACGCCATCGCATATGCTCAGAGGCTGATGAGCTGAAAAGATCTGGGAGCCACATGTGACCAGCAGAATGAGCATCAGCCTAGAGTTGAGTTTCAGTGGGAGATGGCTTTTGGGAAAGTTCCCACAGAAATGCCATTGTAGTGTTTCTGTGTTGCTGGGCCTTAATTCATTTATTTGGAGGCTACTTTACATGCCCCTAGCACTGCAAAAAATACCTTAAAGAGGGCATAAAGCACATATGCAGTTACACCAGGGCTCTCTGGCCTCACTAGAGGGGTGTCAAAGGACTGCTCGTGTCAAGGAGGGTCTGTCCCACTATATTTATTCATACAGTAGCTTCTGCTGAATGCCAGTGCCTACCCTACAGCTGGAAAAAAGAAGGGCTTGTTTTCCTTAAGCGACATCAATGCTATTGGGTGGCTGTAGAGCCATGGAGGGTCATAGAAGTCCTTTTAGAATGCCAAAACAGGAACATGGTAGTGTCAGGAGTGGGGGTGCTGGGGTGAAGGGGGGGCGAGGGGTGGGGAGAAGATAGTGTTTTCAACCATTTGCAACACAACAGCCTATCATTAAGGATAATGATAAGGCAACTTAGTTTATCTGGCCCTCTGCAGGTGCCCACAAATTAGATGCTTCATAGCAAAAGCATATTTTATGCCCACTGAGGTGGCTTGCTTTCACTGTTGGGAGGAAAGAAATGACAGTTTCAGGAGCGATGCAGTCATGGCCCTCCCTTGTCCTCCCTGTTTTGTTGCTAACCTGAAAAATCAATTACTCCTGAGGTCCAGCTCCAGGCAAAATGTCAACTTGTAAGGGACATGTCATGAAATGTATTACTGCAGTGAGTGAGGGATCTGGAGGTTCTACTCAAGAGACTTTTCCTGAGAATTGATATCCTTGGTTTATTGTGTGATTTAAACAGTAATATATCCTGCAGTTTCTACAAGGTAATATTAACTTATTTAAGAGCATACCAGGCCTGTTGGTGAATGTTGTCTGGTAATTCGGAAGGTTTCTTAGTCACTTGTGGTAAAGTGGTTGTCGTCTTTGCAGGATTATCAGTCTTTTAAGTGGGATCCAAGAACTTTCCTCAAAAGAGTGAAATACTAGAATCAGACAAGAAACACTTCAAAATTAAATTTAACCGAATATATTAAACCAATGAACAAGGGGCAATGGTTCCAAGCTGGAGCACAGGAAGTTGCATGTGAATGTAAGGAAAAACCTTTTCACTGTAAGGGTATGGAGAAGTGGAACAGGCTGCCCAGGGAGGTTGTGGAGTCTCCTCTGGAGACATTCAAGACCAGTTTGGATGTGTTCCCGGGTGATCTAATCTAGGTGATCAACCCCCCCTGCTCAGACAGGCGGGTTGGACTAAATGGTCTTTCAAGGTCCCTTCCAACTCCTAATGTTCTGTGAACCTGTGTAAGCCTTCCAGTATTGCAGAACACAAAGGGATAATATTCCCTTTCTCCTTTGAAATTCATATGATTGATTGCATTATGTATCCACAGCTAAATGTATAAAGTTCTGTCTTTGTTAATCACATTACAATTTGATAGTAAAATATAGGTCTGTGCTCAATGCTAAATTCTTTTTCAATTATATGTATGTTTGCATATATGTATAATTCTAATATACTGGAATTCTAATGGTTATTCCTTTTGCACTGGTAAACATCTAGTACTAGGTCAAGAATATGGAAAAAATATGGTGACTTCCTGTAGTGTAATCTGTGTATGGAGTGGTGTTCTTAAAAGCATCCTAAGTTGCTTCTACCTTCCTAAGAATATAAAACCCTCATTGTCCCCAAATTTGTTTACACTGCAGTGTAGGACAAGCATGATAGAGAAATCCAAGATGGATTAAATTCCAGAAGCACTGGAAACATAATCTGGGATTTTTAAAACTGTTCTGGGAATAACACTTAAAGATAGGAAATGTGTGAAGGAACGTATTAGCTGCTCAAAAGGTTCTCTTGTGTCTATGTTAACTCGCTCCTCTCAGGTGCCAAGTCCAGTGTAAGCCTGGAGTTGAGACAATGCCTAGAGAACTTACATTTTTCTTGTTATCTTTGTACTAATTAGGACCAGTACATTTAAGTAGGGTATTGTCAGGTAAGCAGACCATAGCTAGTGCTCTGCTCCACTGGTTGCAAGTGAGTGTGCATGGGTATTCAGAGGTCTGAATCTGGAAAAATAAAAAGGCTGGCCTGTCATCCAAAAGATAGAGATTGAGGCTTGAGAAGTGCCTGTTCAAGTCACAGCAACTTCCTTGATCACTGGCATAGTGTTGGAGGAATACAAGGCTCAAGCTGCAGGGTACATGGTTATCTTCCTGACAGTTTTTTTTGGAGCTGGAGAGTTCTGCTAATATTGGTGCATGTTCATGTGAGTCATTGAGTCATGTTACAATTGCAGATCGTATAGCTTCTGCTAAAAAGACTGTGGGTAAAATACACAAATTCAGATTTTCATTTCTCTAGGTTTTTTTCTGCTTCCTGGGTCTTCTGAAACAAGTTTCTATGAGAAACAGTCCCAAGGTTAAACTCTGTTAGTAACCCCTATGGCAACTAAACAGTTCATGAGCTGGCTGTTGAGATCCTTAAGGAAAAAAATCTGCACTTCTTAGGCCGAAGCGGGGTGTTTTTGTTTTTTATCAAGACCCTCAGTGATGTGGGACTTTGAAATAGTGTTTGAGTTTGGTCTGTTAGCTTTTTTCTGCTGCATAATATTCCTTTCTTGCATGCATAATTTATTCTGAGATAGAGCTAATGTAAAAATATTTTTGCCTCAATTGGTGACCTCTTGCAGATAAATGTAGCTTTTTCTGATATTTGGTTCTCAAGGGGTGTTTAAGAATTTACTCTAGAGCATCTCTGAGACTGTCTGAGCTTTGGTTATATTTGGCCACCTGAATCTGCAGGCTGAAATTCTACCCTTCCATTGTCATCTTCTTTCCTTTCATGATTTGAAAATCATCTCAATCTCATTGGGGAAAAAAAAAAGTTGGAAGAGAATAGCAACTCCCCTATCCTATTTCTTTGCCATCTGACGTTTTAGCTACAGATGGTGACTAATGATGAACATCCTGTTCCCTTCTGCTGCAGGAAGTCCACATAGGAGAAATAAGAGCACAGATGCACCAGGAGCCTGCTGGGCTCCCCATGAGGGTTGTCTGCCTCCCCATCCTTGAGAAGCTCCAAGTGGCAGTGCAGTGCTGAGCTTCCAGAAACTGGGAATGGCACAGGAGTCTGCCATGTAACCACTAATGTCCCTTGGGTAATTGTTACTTTGTGCGATGTACTCGACTTATTTTCTTGTTGTTTGGGTTTTTTGAAGTGTTGTGGTTTTCTGAGTATGGCTATTTTAGCCCATGGTCTGAAAATTTTTTATGGCTTTGTTTGGAGAAAAATACACTCCTGGTGGCCCTATCTTTGTTCAAATGTGACTCTTCTACTGCGTTAGTGTTTGTAAAAAATGACTGAATCTTCAGAGCAACACCATTGTTCATATTGGGAATAAATCCCTGCAGATTTCAATGCCTAGCACTCCTGTGTCTCTACTGGGTGGATGGAGTAAAGAAATAAGGAGGGTCTGAACTGCAGCAGTCACCAGCTTTTAAGGTACTACTACTTGAGCTATACAGAGAATGTGAGCTGTTCGGTCACCCTTAAGACAGGAGAGCTCTGAATGCTCTAATTAAATCCAGTTTAACCCAGTCTTTTGGCCTTTCACAGAATCCTGAGCAGAACTTCAAGATGCCTGGGCTAGATGTGCTGAACTACTCTTTTCTTTCTGCTTTGGGCAAGTTGGAAGTCTGTCTTTCCAGCTTCAAGAATACTGATATTCAGAAGTGATAAAACACAGATTGTTTCCTAAAAGATGCACAAAGACTTATGTTCACACCAGTACAAGGGAGTTGCTAGTTTAATATTATTCAGTGAACAGGAGAAGGTACTACTTTGGCAGGTTAATTTATTTCCCTATTTTAATGCTCTGTGGATCCCAGTGTTTGGCATAGTAACTTTCATGTGATAAGTTACACTTACAGTTTATTTCTACTTGCTTCACTTCTGCCTCTACATTAATAAAGTCCCTAGAACTTAATTTAAAATCTTCAGAAAATAACTTGGGTAGTCACCTAAGAAATTGCAGCCTGAGTGCTTTCGTCTTTCTCCTGCATCTCTAAATACTATAACTGTCTGATTAAATATATATGTAACATATTTAGGGATAAACTGAAATTAGATTTAGGAAGCTACATGTCATGAGCATGTAAACCAAAAAATGGGCTGTTTCTACTATTAGTGATAGATATGCCAAGCTTCCCAAAGGACTATACAAGAACTCCTTAGGGCCAGAAAGAAGCAAGATGATGGATGCTAAAATAGTGTAATTTTTAGACATTTTTCAAAATAAGTGGCTATTTTCCTTGACATTTGGAAGCTACATAGCAGGGTGAATGGTAACTAATGCAATGTAAGTTTAGACAAAAAGTAGACCCAGCAAGCAAATTTAAGTCTCTCCATCATTACCTGATATGGTAAATAGGAATAACTGATCATGTGACCTGTTTGCTGGCATGAGTATGGGATGCTATCTTTTATTTACTTTAAAGTAGCATATAACTTTATGTAGAAAAGTTTTCTTGTGCCCATCCTCAAGTGCTTCATATGTACTGCATACCTCAATATTTTGCTATGTATTAGGCATTTTACATGTCACAGAATCACAAAACATTAGGAGTTGGAAGGGACTCTGAAAGATTATCTAGTCC
The DNA here is from genome assembly GCA_013399135.1 of Heliornis fulica. NCBI lineage: Eukaryota > Metazoa > Chordata > Aves > Gruiformes > Heliornithidae > Heliornis > Heliornis fulica. The sequence goes on from VXBZ01001436.1 coordinate 483,281, forward strand.
AACCCCCCTGCCTGAGCAGGATCACTTAAATTAGATCACACAGGAACATGTCCAGATTGGTCTTGAATGTCTCCAGAGAAGATGTCCTCTCTCTGGCAAAGTTTATCAACAGTTAATATTTTACAAGTATCTGTCTGTATATGTATTGCTGTTGGTGATCCTTCCATTATATTAATTTTACTCAAGGTCACAGGGGAAGCATTGTTTCTGTGTCTTGGGGAAAAAGTTGTAAACCTTATAATAGAATTACTTTATAAAACAACAGCTGCAAATACTTGTTCTCCAACACTCTTTTTCCCTGCCTTTTTTTTTGACACTTTCTGCAAAAGACTATTAACTTTTGAAAATTAAAACATCATAATCCTATAATAAACCTAAACTCAGAAGTTAAGTTTGCAATTTTAAGTTCAGTTAAGACCTTTCGTTTCTGCACAAAGATGTGAAAATAGAAGGGAAACAATTGAAAGAAATTTCCTAGGCAAAAACTTGCAAATAATCAAGATTGTTGAGAAAAGAATGCCTGCCACTTCTGATTTAGAAAATACAGCTATTAAAACAAACAAGCAGTGGACTAATTACAGTTGTGGGGCATCTATTCCATGAGAGCTGCAGAAATGAGGATAATGGTCTACACTCGGGGGAGAGAAGGGGAGTGGAGATGGAGGGTGCTCAGTTGTGAATCAGGCGAATAATGATACTTCAGCATGTCTAATTGTCTAATGCTGCAGTGTGTGTAAACTAGGGCAAGCTGTATATTATACAAATTAAAAGCAACCCAAGGCTGTCATCTTTTTGTATGAGCTCTGCTGCAGAAGAGTTGGCTTTGATGGGAGTTGTGTACTCTGCATTGCGCACTGCTTGGCTCTAGAAATATGGAAGTTGAGGTGTCAGTTTCAAAAGACACAATTATATCAGCACTGTGAAAGACTCTTGCTATAATTTTGTTTTGAATTATCTCCAACAGTCCCTCTGCCTTGCCTTCAGAGATTTAAGTTGGCAAGTGCTCAGCGTTGCTCTGTCATGTCTTTGGATGTGAACTGAAGGTCTTCCTTATGACCTTCCAAGTTGGTGTGTGGAGTGCTGTGCATGGAGTGTGCTAAGGGGAACAGGAGTGGTGTTGGAGTGAGAAGGCTTTGCATCATCTGGCTTCAGGCATCAGAAATGCTTTTACCCGCCAAAAGAAAAACCCAAACCAAAATGCAAATAGCAAAGAAAAGGTGACTAGGAAATCCTGTTTTTCTTATGCCACATGCTGCCTTACAAAACTCAACAAGCTATACTGCAATAACACAAGCTGGCCAGCTCTGGTCCTCAGTCATCTCCATGGATGTTGACCTCTGATAAGCATCACAGATTTTTCCCTCCCCACATATCTTGAACCCAATTTTTTAATCTTAATTTCTAGGGTTTTGGCAATGTTTAATTTGTTAAAGATCTTTATTTAATCCATATATTGTCTTTAAGTGGTAGCAAAACCTGGCTAGTAAGAAAAGTTAAACTGTCAAGTAATTTTTTTTATGGTGGAAAGGCCTTGAGGCTTGTGTTCTGACAACTTTTCCTCAACTGAGTTGTTCAGAGTCCAGCTCTATCCAGCTCTGTTCCAAGATTTTCCTAGTGCAAGGTGCTGTTGGTTGCTCATGTCAGATGCTGTTGAGCCTCCTGTGTATCAAGGACTAAAACCACTTTGGCTCCAGCCTTAGCAGACTTTTTTTTTCTATAGCAACTTAAACTTGGCAAAAACTAAGTTAGCAGGATACTTAATGTAAAAGGAAAAGTGTCAGTACAGCATCCAACTATGGTGCATGAATAAAAAGAGTAAGAGGGTTTTCTTGGCAGTGTCACTGTAACTGGTGCTGAAGCATGGGAGCATGTGAAATGGTTGGTGTGTTTTGCCACAGGATGAGAAAGTAATAGGTAAAGAATTTAATCTCTCAATATACAAAGTCAAGGTTTTATTCTGGTTACACTGCTAAAAACTAAGTAGCTGTTGTATGCATAACACTGTAAAAAACCCAAATTAATAGCCTATCTTGAAGAGATAGGAGGAATGTAGAACCTGCAGGGAGACTTGCAAAGTCATTATGCTTGGACAAGGATTAAATCCCTGCTTCTGTTCCCCCTGCAACAGAACTGAATTTATCTGTAATTTTTATCTTTATAGTGTCAGGCACTTTTAGGGCCTGTTTGGGACTGGAAGTGTGAATGGGAAAATACAGAAACCTGCAAGAGGGCTTGAACCCAAGGGTCTGGCTGGTTGAGGCTGAAGGCTCACCAGATGAGGGTTGTTAAGCAATTGTGTCAGAGTGTTTATCAGAAGTAACTAGACTTCTGAACTGCTTGAAGTTACCCTGTCAGGAATTGAAGGTCACAGGTCAGATCCTGCCCCAGGTTTCCCTGAAACAAGCTTTCAAAGGCTAGAGCCAGCACTTTGCCAAGTGCCAGCATAAACACCTCCTTTCATATAATGCTGGCCTAGGTCTGCATATGTAGATATATGCATATGTCTCTAATTACCAAGCATTTTTCCAGGGTCAGAGTAAAAAGAAAGCTCCAAACCCATGTCTGTAAACACCCTGATATAAAATCATAGATCTTAGTACAGCCAAACTTTGGAGTTTGAAACCTCATCCAAATTTGAATTTTGTCTATAATGCATGTGTCTACCAAAGCCAAAATTCAGTATACTCATGTCTTTTAGTAGTTATGCAAGAAAATACCCAGAGACGGATTTGTGTAATTAAAATCTTGATTACTGAGGGGATCAGCATGTGATGAAACAAGAAATGGTGGCTAATATCTGATGCTATCTTGCAAAAAAAAAAAAAAGCCCTAAAGCTTGAATTTGTTTAATGCTCATTTGGCTTCCCATATAGGAATGATACTGATCATCCTTTGACAAGCACTGCTGATGATAATGGGTGAGAACAGAAGTATTACTTGTTTTGGTTTGCATCACTGAGTGTGACATTTAAAATCAGAGAAAGGCATTTGTTTCAGTCCTTCCAAGGAGTGTTTTCAGAGTCATGCTTCTTGGGCTTCACCTTCATATTTCTGTGGGACTAGAAGCTGATAGCAGCTGACCAACTGTGACCCAGCATCACCACTTGCTAGCAGGCATCTTCACTAGTACTGCTGAAGGACAGCTCTGTAGCCGGTGCTGGTTTGGTGCCTATAAAAAAAGGTTTTGTGATGTATTGGATTTCTGAAACAAGGGACTGGATTTGATGACCTAAAAATCCCTCTGAGAACTAGATGTACTTGTGTATTGTCAGCCTTCCTCATGAATTGGAAACCTGACAAAGAAAAAGACCAAAATTACTTTATTCCCTCTGAAATTTCAGTGCTTCTGAAAATCTCATCCATTGAGAGGTCTAGTTAGACGTTGACAAAGAATCCTTGCCTTTAATTAAATTGTAAGTATTTCTTGGTGGTGATTACAGTTATCATTTTAATTATTTCCACTAAGTACAATACCACTGGCTCACACTGGAGCTTTTAAAAATGCATCTCTCAACCTAGAAGGACAAATAGTGTGCTCTGATCAGTGAACTCTTGTGATTTGGAGAACTGTAGTTAACAGATTAGTGTTTCTATGATTTTTAAAGGTATAGCTGTCATATTTCATTTACTTTTATACCTCACTTTTCTTCTTTTTATCCTGAGGGCATTACAGAAGGAGTTTCTTGCTAAATTTATCTTGGAGCTATCCAAACTGTGAAAAAGAAAATTAAAGAATACCCACAGTTCCCACGAGAGGTGTGGAAAACACAGATTATACAAGCTTTATTGGGAGTAAAAAAGGGCAAGAAAAGAGTGAAGATAAACAGTTCTGCCATATAGGTCAAGAGGGCATCCCAACTTGCAGAGGATATTTAGACTGAAGATATCATCCCAACGCTTGTGGAGTGGGTATGATATATCAGAGCTCCCTGGCAAACAGCCCCCTGGTCCTGTTTATCTGTTCCCTGATTCCCAACCTCACCACTGTGCAAATCCTCTCTTGTCCCGTCACATCAGCAAGGGGACCTGCTCCTGCTCTTTGATCAAAGTGACAGCTTTGCCCCTGTGACGGGGAAGCATGTGCTGCTGTATGCAGGAGCATGTGCATTTCAACTAGGCTGCCTGATCTGAGTTGCATGACAGTTGTTCCTGACTCTGGCTAGGGAAAGATTTAGGTGGGATACACTGAATACCTATAATTGTTGCAGCAGGACAACCAGGAATACAAGCAGGTATTGCACAAGTCCCCAGCGAGAATGCTGTCCTCCAGGCAAACCACCTAGAAATGCCAGGTTGGAAGCAGTGTCTCGCTTCCCTGAAAATGCTTCACCAGGGGCTGAAGTACTAGTTCAGGCAGAAACTAGAGGTAAGGCATGGGAGCCAGGCAACTTCTGTACAAAACCACTACCAAATATGAAGGAAAACAAAATATTTTTAACATTGGTTTAATTCCAGCAGTGAGGAACTTGAACTCTCTGAAGGTGATTGTAGGTAATGCAAATGCCACAGGGTGCCATGAAATGAAGTAGTTGGAGAAAAAAATCCCTGGTTAAGTAAGAGGGAGTCTCTTCAGCAAAACGACTTTGTTCTTGTGGAAGCATGCTATTTCGGTTTCTATTGGCTGCTGTAGTGTCCTATGAACTACTGATCCAGTGGATATAATGATGTCTCTTAGATCTGGTTCCTGGTAATAATACCTGTAATTTTTCTACATGTCTGAAATTAGTAAGCAATTTTTTAAATGCTCTGCTGGGTGACTATTACTATGATAGCTATTTTTCTTTGCTTCAAACTCAGTGTTACCTGTGTGTTCCTCCTGAGAAATTTCCACTTCCCAAGTGCTCTTTTATAGTCTTTTTTCACAGGTTTCCTAACTGTCTACTTATCATAATTCCCCAAACACTTTAAATGTCATCGTAGCTTGTAGCATTTCCATGTGAAACTTGTCCTGTAAAAATAAATGATCAGAAATCAATCAGTATTTGATTCAAAGTTTCTGCAGCTTGTTTGTTGATTTAAAAAAGACACTTACTGTGTTAATAATAATAATTTTTGTTATTCATATTGACACTCAAAATCTGTGCTTCATATCTTTCAAATACTTGCAGAAACTTTTCATTCTTCTAACCCTCCTCCAGCTCAGATCAAATTGCTTTTCTCCTTCTGATTTTAATAGCTTTTCAGGTTTTTCCCTTACAAACCTTAAGTGGCTCTGCCTTCTCGTTTAGTTTCTTCCTCCTCCATTTCCAGTACATATTATTCTTTGTCCTTGGAGCTTTGAGTGGTCCCATGTGAACACTCATCAGTTGCTACTGCTGCTTTGCTGATGTTGAGTGTTGAAGCCTGCAGAACAGAGTCAGCAATGTCTGGACCTTGATTATGAGAAGCCCCTCCCCCTGCTACTTAAAATCTCCCTTGCAAACACTGGAGGGGAGGGGAAATACATGGTGGAGCTGATATATTAATACACATACAATAGCATCAACTGCCCACAGGAGTAAAAAAACCCTGAACACCTAACTTGAGAACAAAATTAATTTTAAAATGTAGGTCATATGCTAATACAGCTCCTACTGTAACCTGTGTGTAGCACCACCAAGTACAACATAAGAGTGGATTGTGCCTTCCTGGTTTTTGTGCTCGCTGTATTTCCTGCTTTCTGTGTGTATGCAGCTAAATTGAGTTGGACTTAATGGCAATATTGAAGAGAATTTCTTCATCTAATATTAACAAATGTTTTGCATTATTCTTTTGGTAGGGATTGTTGATAGGGTTCACTGATTGCTTCACTGATGAGCAAAGGAGAGAAAGGGATTGTGTTTCCTGATGGGCAGGCTTATGGGGGATGCTTGCTGTTCTGTCTGCTTTGTGATTTACAGCTGTTGTGCCCAGATGTTCTGGCTGGGGGGACTGGAGAGCTCAGACCTAGGAGGAGGTTTTGCTTTGTGGCCATCTTCTACATGGTGTGTGCAAGCCTAAGGCATACGCACAGTATAATTTGACATACTGGGAAGCTCTGTGTATGCAGGTTGGGCACCCCTTCTCCTGCATGCCTGTATGTGTTTGTATATGAAGCCTCTGACAGCTTGGATGAGATGGTTTATTTTCTCCTGCTCTTGAAGTTGTATCTTTATGACTTTGCAACGTTCAGGATATTTAAATGGAGGGTGAGACAGATATAGAGCTGCACAATAAAAAACTTATGAATAAAAACTTTATGCTGGCTTGGGTTATTGAGCTGTTTACAGCATAATGATGCTATTTAATTTAATACAGAGATGGAGAGAAATAGGCAAGAGAAAAAGATGCAAGATAAGCTACTTCTCAAAATGTTTTGAGAAATAAGGGGCAATGCTAAGAGAGGCAGAGCTCATCAAGAACAAGCAAATGAGCAAATACAGAAGTGGTGTTTGGAGAGACAAGGTATCTTAACACAGAGAGGATGGTTGGCTGTCTGAAGCCCTAGAGCACCTCTCTGGTGAAAGGGTGAATATAGGTGTCTAAGGAAACTATGTAGTGTACTGCAAATGTATCTGCTCTCAGCTGCAGAGCTGGGTGAAGTGCAAAGTGTATCTTAAAATGGGAATTCAGTATTGCTAATTAATATTGTAGGAGTTAATTTTTCATCTCTTGTTTTAAAAGAATCATTGCGAAGTGATTTGTATTTTCTTCCAAGATAATTTTAAAGCATTGCTTTTCAGTTTTGGTATCAAAAATCTTTAGAAATTCTAACTCAAGGCATTGTTTCAGGCCAGCAAATTTCTTTTGTGGGTTTTCTTTTTGTAAACCATAAGAATATCCATACAGCTGTTTGTAGCTGGTTCAGTGCCTTAAAACCTCCCTCCTCAAAAAGCTACTGTCAAAAACTTTGCAGTTTTAAGACAGCTAGCAGATTGCTGACTTTGATAGAAGTCTGATTTTTGAAAGAATTGGGAACTGGACCTGGTAAATAAATACTTGATAAAGCCTTTGTTCTTATCCCCAGTACAGCAAGTTATCAGAACAGTGCATGTTCCCCATAGTGGCAACACTGGGCTACAAGCGACTTGGCTACCTGTTACTCCTGGAGCTGTGGCTCCTGTTCGTCGCGTAAGAGCTGGATTTCTTGGCAGGCCTGTACAGCACACCTTGATCTTTGTGTGTTTGGGTCTGGAGTGGTTTGGTATTACTGCTGCCACGGTACGCAGCTGAGATACTGTAAGCATTGCTGGAGGTAGAAGAATCAGGAAATACTGCCCTGAGAAGATCGAAGTAGGCCCCCTAGAGAAAGAGCACAAAATAGGTGAAGGTGTAGCTTCCTGTAGCTATAGGTTCCCAAAAGAGGAAGGATTTGTTAAATTCTGTGATTCAAGCACCAAGGATATACAGCCTTCTGCTTCTAGTAAAGGTGAGCGTTTGGCCCGGGGCATGAGGTATGTGAGGAGAGCCTGAGAATTCCAGTATTCCCTTTTTGCCTCCACAAAAAATGATTTCTGCACTTATAAATTATCTGGATAAGGTGGTAGTATGAGGTGTAGAGGAGTGACTTAGATGTGCACCTGAATGGTCATCCTACTGAGCAAGTAACTGTCCATTTAAAAGTCTGCTTAATTATAATGGCGCCAGTTTGTCCCATGTTCATTATGGTTGTGCCAGCATTTTAGCAATAAACCTTCATTATCTAAATTTTATATCTGTCCATAAAACATTGCTCTAGGCAGGTATGTGATACATAAGATACGAGGGAGGAAAAATGTAAATACCTATTAAAAGTTAATTTAGAAGTGGGCACCCTGATTTTGAGGAACATATTGTAGCCTTGCCCTGTCTAGTAGACTTGCAATAAAGGTATGCCTGCTGTGGGAAAGAGCTGGGACCTGCATTCTCCTGACTGTGTGGGAAGCTGAGAGTCTGTCACCTTTCTGATGACTGCCTGGTGAGGTTTTGTGATGCTTGTGTGAGCTGGCTGGAACAGGATGGTAGTTGCCTGGAGTGCTGAATGCTTTGGTCTGCTAGCCTTCAGCTGAACTGGTGGTTATCACATCTGCTGTGATACAGCCCTCTGACCAAGCCATTTTATGTCTCCATTAAACTTCCATACACTCAACTCTTGCATGAAATGTCACGACACATTTTCCATCCCCTTTAGCTTCTTTTGTCTTTCCCCACTGCTTTTATCTTTTGGTTTCTTGAGGGTTTTTTCTTAATTTGAAAAGGAAAAAAACCCTTTTTTTATAATGGTGTCTCCCATCATCACAAAAACCTATAAATGAAAAATTCAGTAAACCAGGGTTAGATTCCCACACACCTATACATTTATCTGTAGCTCTATGCTCTCTTTCTTAGAAGTACAGCTTTCAATGTCCTCCTAAGAGAGAAAAATCATTCAGAACAAGAGGATTTTTCCCTGGTTGGCTATTCTAATACGCTTGACTTTCCTGCCTCTATCTTGCCTGTCCAGGTGCTTCTGTAGTTCCTTCAACACTGTTCTGACTGGCGCACATCTCTTAAAACGTCTGCTTATTTACAGCTCCCTGGTGGTATGGGGAAGTGCTACTGCCCCCATTTATTTGACTAAATATAGCTCAAATGAGATTTAATGACTTGCCCAAGGGAGCACAGTATGGACAGCAAATGACTGAGTCTGATCAGTCATAAGGAAAAAGCAACTTTCCTACTTTTCTAAGTAATTGTTTTTGAAGAAAAAAAATGGGCAAAATATTTTTAAAAAGCATTAAAGTTATGTGAGAGTGTCATGTCATACCTTGGTTTATAATCCCATGATCTGTGTTTTCAGACTTGGAGTTTAAATGCATGTTGTCAGTTTTGCTCATCCCTTTTTTTTACATCTGCAGGTGTTCACTTTTATGTTTTTGCAAATCGGGTATTTAAATGTCAAAACCCCCGATATGATCGTGTCTTTGGTTGATCTTCCCAGTGTTGAGGTAACTGCAGGGGCCTCTGATTATTAAGTAATGGAAATTAACAAGACAAATGTAAACATTTGTTCAAAGGGATTTTACTTGGGAACCTTAATTAGAGGGCATGAAGCCATTAAAGAGTAAAGCCTGCCGGCCTGGGGCTGGAGGGGAAGCTGGCCTTCACTGATACAAGCCCAGCCAGTTTCTCTGCTTTCTGCCACTTTATTTGTTTTTACAGAGGCACAGTTGGAAAAGTCTTATTTTTTTTCTTCCCAGTTAAGGCTCAGACAGTCTTTCTTGGTTTTTGTTCCCTGTACCCAATTGAAATACTGTATACACTATCCACGTTCAACAGTGTCTTAGAAATACAAGTATCTGCTTCTTTGACACCTGGTCTGGCTGGTGTTGAGCTCTGTGGAAATCCTCATTTTGTAAAAATCCTTGTATTTCTTTACCTGCATGAGTTTTAACAAAGGGTAATCTGCAAAAGCCATGGAAGCTTTTAATTGCATAGGAACAGTACTGAACCTCAGTGGCTGGTTACTTCTCTCTTTTAAAACACATTTTCCTCAACACTCTTCAGCATGTATCTTGCAGGTCTTTTTTTTGATTTCAAAGAGCATGGCCTAAGGGAGGATCAAAAAAGCTGTGGTTTGTTTTTTTTTTTTTTGTAGCTTTAAAACAAAACAACCTTACAAATATCCCCTAATGAAATGAAGGGAATTTGTTTGCTGCAGCACAAATCCTAGTGTTATTTTCGTGGTCACGAAAAAGATGTGTATTGGGTCTGAGTGGGATAGTTCACTCCCTTTGTATAAGGTTATACCATCCTATAGTTTGGATCTGACACCAAAACGGTGATAATACAGGGATGTTTTAATTACTGCTGACCCCAACTGGCCAAAGGGATATTTCATACAGTATGATGTCATGCTCAGCTTATGAAACCGGGAGAAGGAGGAAGGGGGAGGGATGTTGAGCAATGGTGTTTGTCTTCCCAAGTAACTGTTCTGTATGATAGAACCCTGCCCTCCTGGGCATGGCTGAACATTTGCCTGTGCACGGGAAATGGTGAGTGAATTCCCTGTTTTGCTTTGCGTGTGTGTTTAGCTTGCTTTACCTATAAACTGTCTTCATATTATCCCAGGGTTTTCATGCTTACGTTTCTGACTGTCTCTACCACCCAGCTTGGGGTGTGAAGGTGAGTGAGCAGCCATGTGGGACTCAGTTGCCTACTAGGGCTAACTCACAGCAGTGTGGAAGCTCATCAAGTAGCATAGGTGTGTGTGGGGTACTTGGAAGCTTGTGTATCATCAGTAGAGGGCACGTGGTCTGAGATTATGAAGCCAAAATTCACACCTTGGTTTGTGTTTTGCAAAGCTGCTTCTTTATGAAAGCTTGAGAACATGCAGAAAGTGAGGTAGGAAGATAGTTGTGAGTAAGAGCCTACAGTTTGTATAGGAAATGTGAAGCCGAAGGGACTTGACTGAGTTGTTAGGTTAGCATTCAAAAAGGTTGGCATGAATGTTCTTACAGTCCTCCCCTTGCCCAAGTAAAGGAAACTAATCCAAGCCATTGCAGAAGGGTATTATTCTTCAGTAATATGAGTAATCCACAGGGCTTTTGGATGGCAGTCTTATTTGACGTGAGTGCTAATGTGCATAATCAACAGCGAGCCCTTGGTCATCAATTCTTCACTGTTTCCTTCTGCTGCCTTTTTCCAAGAATTACATGCAGCATCTCTAAAGACAATACCATTGCTCTGGTGACTGAGTAAAACAGTCAGAACTCCCAAGGGTCAGAAATCTCTCCTATTGAAGGTTCCTATGGTATTAAGATTGGACCCTTTGTTGGGGCCTGAGCAGTGAAGCACTAGACTTGAAACTGTGTAACAGACTTCACATTTCTTGCACCAGGCTAAGTGCTGGTGCTGGATGCTGTTCTGTTAGTGAACACAGTCCCAGGGTGACTGTTTCTAAAAAATACAAAAGAATTCTAGTACATGATAGAAATGAAGGACTTAGGTAAACCTGTTTTGGCAAAATGGCTTCAAATGCATGCCTCATTCCTAGTCCAAAAGGCTTCACTGCATCTGGTGCGTTGAGTGTGATCTGCACTCGTGCCATGCCAGGTCACTTGCCTACCTTGTTGCTTGCTGTGCTACTCCCTGCAAAGTTTCCTTTCAGGTGCCCTTGCAGTATTGTGCTTTGGAGATTCATGACGAAAATCCAGCAAGTGCTGCTTGGGACTTTCAAATGACAGGCAGACAGCTATTAGCATTAATCCTCTTTCTGTATTTTCCAAAGAGCTCTTTGACAAGGGTGTGTGCAGGACAGGAAGCACTTGACAGGATTCAGCTCCCACTCCAATTTCCATTAGAAATGAAGGAAATGGAGACCCTCTATCATCCCCAGCACTGGTGAAGACAGCCTGCCCTGGGAGGCAATCTCTCCACTGTCATATGTGGTGGGGGATGGTCTTCAGCGTCTGCCTACAAGGCCACCCAGGAATTGTGTAGGTTTGGAGAGCATTGCACTGAAAACTATGGTCAAGGCACAAGTCTGCAGTAAGGAGCGCCTGAAACTGTGATCCCCAGCACCTCCATTCTTCCTCTTCCCTTACCTCAGTGATGCATGAATGGCAATGAGCTAGCCCTCCTGTCCATGCTAAAATGAATGTTGAGCCCCACTTGGTCAGTTGGGCGCCCTCAAGGCCCACAGCACCTATTCAGAGCTGTCAACAGCCCAAGGGAAGGGGAATTACAGGGGAAGGAGCTTCTTGAGGGACTCTGCACCTTTGACTTGGGGACAGTATGTGTCAGTGTTATTTCTGGAGAACTAAGAATAGGTTATTCTGCTGAGGTTGTCAGTGCACTGGGGACATGCCTAGGAAATAAGGGATGTAAAACTTTCCTCCCTGGAAGGCAGGCACCCAACTGGCATGTGCATGTCTGACCATCAAAGTATATCTCTTCAAGGCTGTGTGCTGGATGTGTGCTGCGCTTCATGGCTGTAGGACAGACTACTTATTGCTTAAATACAACACCTCAAAACAGATATGAGTGTTTGCCCTGCTCTTTGTACGTAATAAGCTTTACAATGCTTCTTAAAAATAAATTACAAGTTGTGCATCTTCTTAAATATGTATGGTTTATTATCTGTACCTTTAACAGATATAGAAGGGAAGGAGTTAGCCAACTGGGTTGGCTGTGGTAAAAATAAATTTTGTGTACTGTGGACATGAAAATTTGAAGGAGTCTGCTATCAGTGAAGTTACAGATCATAAATAAAACCAGGATTTGTCTCACTATTGCCTTGTTTGAATCCACACTTCCTTGATCCATGGTTGTAGCTGATTTACAGTTAGTGACTCCATAATTCCAGACTTTTCTGCCAAAACCCATCAGCCTTCCCCATGAAGATCTAAGCTTTTCTTTGGGAAGGAAATAATTTAGTTAATTTGCTGAATAAGTATGTGGTGGAGTTTTGTGGCTAAGCCTAAGGGAGAAGATTAAAATCACAAAACACATTTGAACATCAGCTGGCAGTATGAAATACAAGACAATGAAAGTCAAGACAATGACAACAGCAATTTAATAGTTTATTTAAAAATCTGTAGCTACAAACCTGTGTAGTGATCCAGGCTTAAAATGCTTGTGTGTATGATGGTGTACTACAGTTTGTCTTGTACCAAGGCTTAGAATTAAATGGCAGCTAGAAGAGCATTATGAAGTCTGATGTTGCTCTTTCCTCATTTGCTAATGGTCTAGGAGTTACCACATAGGAACTCTTTACCTTATACTACCTCAGGGAAATCTGTGCTGGCCATTGACATTAAAGGATCACTCTTGAACAAATCCTGGCAATAACTCTGTGATAAATCCTGGCTTTCCAAAAAGCTGATTGTCTGTTTCTGACTTCACTGTTGGGATTGTATTTATCTTGTGATAGTTAAAGCTGTTGACCATAGCCTGATATTTTAGACAAATGGCAAAACTTTGCCAGACTGCATAGCTGATTCAAGCTGATAGCAGGTGTTACTATCTGTTACAGGAAATACCAATCTGAGAAACAGGGCTGGAAGGGACAAAATGGTTCAGTGTCTTCATGGGGAAGGAGTGTTACGACACCACCATTTTCCCCTATACTGCAGAAAAACTAAGCCACAACTTCTGGATAGATGTGGCTAGGTAAAAGTTACTTCATGTAAATCCAATAAATGGTTCTGACCATGAAGTGACCAGCAGCATAGGAACAAGTCTGAAGCTGAAAGGACAGACAGGTAGGTCCCAGAAACATGAAGATGCATCAGATTTAGCATTTTAGGTTTATTTCACTAGTTGCTATAGTCCCACATCACTGCAGATGAACACCACCAATTCAGCTTTATCTTGTCTGTAATTATAGACCCTTCTGTGAAAATGTTATAAGACCCCAAAGCAATTTACTCTGGCATTCTAGAGAAAGTAGCCCTTCTAAAAGGACAGAAATTGACTTTCCCTGCCAATAAAGCAAATTGAAGCCCTTCAAAGCCCTGAGTCTTTTTGTATTTGGTCTGCTCTGGACAGGTGACTGTACCAAAATGGAGGCGTTCTTGAGGTTATACTGATAGCGTAAGATTTGGGCTAACAATTTTTAGGCCTGTTAAAACATGAATTGAGGTTGAGATTCCAAGACTTTTCTTGGAATTGCAAGGAGTAACAATGCCTTTATGTATGTGGAGTGTGTTTAAAGGAATATGATGAAAGGAAACAGCTGAACCTCTTTTGGATATATCAACAAAATTAATAGCTAAAGGACCTGATTCTAGAGTGTTTCATTTAAGAATCTAAAAACTACTTTGCCTGCATATGATGTTGCAATCTGTGTTCAAGGCAATGTGAACTCTTAGATTAGTTCATAGATAATGTTGCTACCTCTCTATTGCCTTCCTGAAAACTCAAGGGCCTAGACATCACACTTTATTATAAAGACTGAAATTTTTTTAAGTGAAGTAGGACTTCTATAGCATGCTGTAACTCTAGAAAGGCAATAATAACCTGTTAAACACAGGATTTAAGATAAAATAAGTTTCCATTACTAAGTTTTATATTGTGCCTCACCTTTAACCATGGGTCATGTAAGTTTCATCAGTCTGTGGTGGGGAAGGTGGGACAAGATGCAGTGATGATTCTCTTCCCAGAAGCAAAATATAAGGATGAATCCTACTATTCCTCACTCTGACACAATTGCATTCACCACTGAAGGGCTCTGCTGTGCTTAGCCTAGTGATGCTTGCAGTTAACTGCTATGAATCTCTTTGGGGTTTTATCTTGGTTCTTACAGTGCTTATTGTGGCTTAAACTATCAATAGTGCATCATGCCATTGCAATCACAGTGCATGTGAGGGCCATTTTGTAACTGAAAGGTGTTTTTCATTTTGTTCATAGCCCTTGAATTAAGTCACCATGGAAAAAAGCCAAATAATACACTTTTTTTTCCCAAATAAACATAAAAAACTTGATGCCTCAAGCATATTATATGCTTTGCAGGAAATTCCCAAAAACCAAATTAAACTCCACATCTGAACAGCCCTGATTTTTATTATAAGAGCCAAATCTCTACTTGGAAAATCAAGGCCCTTAGGACAGCTTAAAACAATGGCTGTATGTGTATGTTTATCATACTTTGGGTGTGGTTTGCTAACTCTTATTGTGACTGTAGAGGGTGTGGGGAAAAACCCCCACCACCAAAAAAAACCCAAACCAACAAAAAAACTAGGGGCAGGACTCTTAAATCTTATGCTTCATTCACAGGTATCAAAATCCTGATCAAAAGCTCAGTGAAACTGGCACAACAGGATCAAAACAGGCACAAAAGTGGGCTTTGGTTTCTGCAACAACAGCAGGCAACTATTGCATGCTGACCTGGACCACTGGGGTCACTCTGAATGACACTTGTTTCATGGTGAGGAAAATTTTTGGGTGAAATGATCAAAAGGAAAAGTTATTGCCTGTATTCCACAAGTCTGTCTGAAAACTAACTTTTGTAATTTCTTGCTGTTGTGCCTTCTGGGGTTCATAGAGCAAGGGTTTTTTTTTCCCCATGGGTAAACAAAGTGCCTGATTCCCAGAATGCGTTAGTTTTGGGTTGCTTTTTTTTTTTAACCTGGTCAAATGTTTCACTGAAGGTAGAATGATCTCTTTTGCTTCCTGTTTACATGTAGGTTATTTCACATGATTGGGCATTGGGGTATCAGTGATGTGGGAGCATAAATTTTCCGTCCTCCTTTGTAAGATCTGAACGCTTTTATTGCATACTTGGGTTACACATTCCTTGCTTCAGGCTGCTTTTTCCTCTCCATAACTTTGTGAAGACACTGGTAAAATTTGGACTTTTAACACCTCTTGTAATAGTGTATAATGTTATCAGATAAACGTGAACTTCCTCTAGATCCTAATGATGCAAAGGAAGGCAATAGTGAAAGGGATGCCAAGGTCAGTGCATGAGCATTAGTTTTGATGGCAGGGTTTGTGATGGCCACCACACTTTGTGGGACTCCTATGTCAGCTAAATACAAAACTTCCTCAATCTGACAGTGAAAAATTAACTTTGACTTAAACAGAACCAGGACTTAAAATTGTAGTCTGAAAAAGAAGTTGGGAGCTTTGTTGTTAGGCTCCTGATCATATGTTTGTATACTAACTATTGCTTGAAGACTTATTTGTGCAATTTAGCAAAAATGCTCTGTAGGTCTCTGAAAAGCTTCCCTTTTTTTCTTCCCCTTACCTTTTAATCTTACTCATTTGATAACCTATGGAATAGTGCCTTCCAATTATAAATCTGGGAATCCCAAGTTTGAGACTTTTTCTTGGGCTTAAAGTCTGGAAAGCCTTTTATGGCTCTAAAGTCAGGTTCTGCTGTTAGTCGGAATTTGTGTGGAGCCATAGGTGATTTGCATGGCCTCTGGCCCAAAGACATTGCAATCTAAATTGAACTCTACAAGACAAGCTACTCAGGGAGATAATGCAAAGCAAGGAAATGGAGGAGGAATCTGCTGGACAGGTTTATGGGCTGTTTGGGAAGTACCATTATCCGGCATGTAAAAAAAAACCAAAACTTTGTGCGTTTTTAAAAGTAGGGCACTGAATAGCCTGTTCTTATGTGGAACAGCATTGTGGATTATAGAGCTATAGGAAATAGTCTTAAGGAAGGGGTTTCATGAAGCCTGTGGGAACGGATCCATAATAATCAGACTATGTACTGCAGAAATAAATATCCTATTTGACTAGAAAGTGTAGTGTTGTTTTTTTTTTTCTGCACTGAAGTGGACCAGTGCACTGCTCAGGAGCATTTGATTGTAAAATGAACATGTGAAGCACGCAACACAACTGGGTTTTCTCTTCAAGTTGCTTTTGAATTCAATCATGAGCTAAATCAAAAAAGACCCTGCCTTCTCCTGTTTCATAAGCATCAGCTCAAGTCTTCTGTAGGTTAAATAAAAATAGACCATTTTAATTTTTACTGTTACGTGTTTCCTTTTTTCTACTTCTGGTTTCTGAATGTCTTCAGATTCCTTTTTTCTCAGAATCCTTTTGCTTTATTTACCGTACGCCCCACATGACCCCAGACTGTTACAGTTACAGGCTTTTGTTCTCCCATGCTTTTGGACTGGTGTCCTTGATAGCTCCAAGCCCTAAAAATGGTATTGCTTGAGAAAACTGCCAGTCTTATGTTCCTTAGTTAAAATGACAAGATTTATCTGTATTGTGCTGACACTGTTAGTTGCAAGGCAAGATCAGTCTTTTAAACACATGCATGGAGTTCATTTCTAATGTTGTTTTGTGACTATCTTAAATTCTTTATGCATATAATTTTCTGTTTCATCAAGTGTGTATTGTGACTTGTAATCCTGAATGCTTGCAAAATATCATTCTTTAGCTGTTAGCCAGGGGAATAACTTGAATACAGTTTAATTTTTAAATATTACCTTTTTAATCTGGAAAAGGTGATGCATGTAGAAAGAAATGAAAATAATTAGCATTGAGATACATCTCTCCAGACTGGGATCTACAACATGCTGGCCAAATTACACCTATAAGCAGTTCTAAAGAAGTTTCCTAAAGCACTGAGAATTTCATTTCTCTAACAGATGACTGGGCTACCACTGGCTTTGCTGTTGAACCTTCTTTGTTTGGATTTCTTACGTTTCTTACTCCAGAGCACATACACACAGCATGACCTATGATGGTCCCAACAGACTGCCCACCTAATGAGGGCATAATGCCCCACAAGTTAAATGGGAACTCAGGATAGTCTGTCTACCTTGTTGTCACATCTAGCCAAGCCTTTGATTTTTAACAAGGAATTCTGTTAGAGGAAGGAATATCTTACCTAACAGCCATGTAGAAATTAAAGTAAGAATGTTTCTGCTTTGTTTTGATGATAAAAGCAAAGTTTATTGCTGACTTGCAGTGGGGGTATTCTATTACCCCAAAGTAGTAAGTATCAGCATAATATGCTGAAACAATTTTCTGGTGCAGACAAGTTGACTTTCCATTATTTACTGGATCATATGGCTGTTCTATTCACTGTTAAATCCAATTTGGGCTTCTGGGCTGAGGGTGCCAATTTTGGCTAATCTGACATGTTCATTTTACTATGTTGCAAAATATATATATAAAAATGCCTCTGGCCACCCTACTAGTGTTAGACTCCATCAGAAATCCTGAAGAGCCAGGCTGGCTCTTCTGGGGGTTATAGCCCAGGGTACGGGAAGAGAAAGAAGAGTGGAGGGAGACAAAGATGGCCTCAAAACAACTTCACAGCCTCTGTTTTCTTGCTGCTCCCACAAGAAACGTTTCTCTTACGTTTATCTTATGTTTCTCGTAAGGCTTTGTGTCCCAGTAAGATGGCCCAGAGTAGTCATGAAGACTTTGTGCTATGGGACCTTGTTTGTGCCCCTCCAAACTCTGGTATGCTTTTGTGCTGGGGCTTTGTGGGCGCTTACACAAGACTGTCTGTGGCTTTACTATACAGTGCTCACCCAAGGGAATAGGCAGCCAGAGACATTGCAGTGTTTGCCTCACTTATGGGAAGAGTTCAGTCATTTATAACTAGATTGGCAAAAGTTAAAGGGGCTAAATAATGTCCTCTGATAGAGGTTTTTGTGGAAACCGTGCTGTTTGAGGGTGAGCTGTGCTACATCTCTCCCTATACTGGTAGATGAGTGGATGATGGAGTGAGCATGTCCCAGTGTCATACTAAATCCTCAGTGTTCAGTAAATATCAAGGGACCACCAAAATGTCATGAGGTTTCCTGGGTCCCTCTATGAGGTTGGCAAGATTTGTGGTGGGCTGCAAGCCAGAGTGAGCACTGGCACTTTACAGTGTACCCACCCTCTCTCCCCCCCGACATTGATTTTCTTTTGGTAGAAGACAGCAGGTGTTGGATAGATTGGGTGTACCCAAGGCTCATAGGTATCCAAGTGAAAACATGAATCTGAAGTTGGGAAGTGTTTGCAAGACCCCCAGTGTAGTCAGACCCACTGAGACCAGAGTTTCACTGATTTCATTATACCATCCTCTGCAGAGCCCTGTAGTTGTAGGAAGGACCCACTCACTGATCCTGGAGCATGAAATATGAGCACAGCCAGGGGTTTTTCTCTTCCTACTGCTTCTGCTTGGAGCCAAAGCAACATTGTCCTAACTGATGATTTATGGTTGTTCTTTATGGAAATAATAATAATAAAGCAGCTTTCTGGCACTATTTGCTAAAGTTCTCTTTCTCTTAACACAGCCAAATGATTCATAATTAGAGAGAGTAGAATACTCACTGTGTTCTGGTTATACAGACACTCATTAGGCACCATGTATCCAAGTGCACTGTTTTATGTAAACAAGACCTCTGAGAGAGATATAGATGTCTGATAAAGATTAAAAAGAAAAAAGACTATTACCAGGCCACATTAATAATGGCCATGTCATGTTCTTAGAAAACAAAAGTCATCTGCTGTGCAATTATTGCACATTTCACAGCAGGATGGGGGCAAGATAAAGAACAGAGGAGTATATGGCAAGGCCAGATACAGATTTATAGATCCAAATGATTTAGGTGTAGCCAGGTTTGAAACCCTGCATGATTTTTGCTCTGTGATGAAATGGGACAGTCTCTGTGGTACTCCCAAGTAAGAAAGATATTTTGTCAATGGTCTTTACACAGACCTTCAGGATGTAGTTGTATTTCCCAATGAAGTCACCTAAGCTTCAGCAAATGGAGCTGACAGATTTTGTCTTGTTATGTCTACTAGGTAGGGTTAAGTTATTCATGCATTTAGCTGTGGCTTCAGCTCTTATTAAAGTATTTAAACAAAATAGTTCAAGTTTAAGACCCTTCCTCTGGTGGTACTGTGTGGATGGTTTGAGCTTTCTGAACTATTTTAGCTTTCCTCTCCAAGAAGCAGATGCTTTGACCACCTCAGTCTCATAACCCTGCCCTGGTCTCTGTTGCTTTTAGAGGGAGCAGCCCTCCCAAGTTGTTTTTTCTCTGTTCCCTTCAGGGTTTTGTTTGGTTTTTTTTTTGAGCTGTGATTCTTGTTTCTGAAATTCAGAAACTAGAAAAAGTATGTGAGGGGAAAAAAAAGTAGAAATAACTTGGGGAGACTTTTAACCCAGATTTGAGTGGAGAGAATGAGTTGTTCCCTGTGTGATGAGTCCTTTGGCTTGCTTAAACATCAAACAAAGAAGCCAAACCCCCAGGGTCTCTAACCTATGGAAGGTAATCAAATGTGCATAACTTGAAGAAGCCAGGTCTAAAGACTGCAACCACCTGTATTCTACACACACGTACAGCTTAATACATAGTTATATAACATAATTCTTTACATGCATTTTTGCATATGACATATGCATTTACAAACACACTTACTAAAATAGTGTACAAGCACAGGAAGGTACATCCCCACATAAGGGAAAACTTCTTCACTTTGAGGATGACTGGGACACACTGTGCAGAGAGGTTATGGAGTCTCTTTTTCTGGAGATGTTCAAAACCTTCCTGGATGTGATCCTATGCAACCTGCTCTAGGTGATCCTGCTTTACCAGGGGTTGGACTGGGTGATGTCCAGTGGTCCCTTCCAACCCATGCTCTTATGTGATTTTGAAATCAGAATTTAACATACAATATGACACTAACAGCATTTGCATTATCCACATGAAGTGATGTAAGGGCCATCGTTCAACCCAGTGGGAGCTAAACAACTACAGAGCTGTTTGCACACTCCTACATTCAGTGGATGGGGAAGAGAATAGTAAAAAATAACAAAGGTAAAACTCATGGATTGAGATAAAGACCGTTTAATATGACTGAAAAGGAAAGGAATAATCATTAAAGAATATACAAAACGAGTAATGTACAGCACAATGGCTCACTCTCCTCAGACCACCAATGGACAGCTAGTTCCTGAGCTGCGGTCCAAACCTACAACCAACTTCCCTCATGTTATAAACTGAACATAATATCATATGGTGTAGAATATCCCTTTGGCCAGTTTGGGTCAGCAGTCCTATGCCCCCCACCTAGCCTCTTGGGCACCCCCAGCCTCTCCCCTGGCTGGGCAGTGTGAGAAGCTAAAGAGTCCTTGACTTGGTGTAAACATGGCCTGGCTTAACAACAATCAAAGCATCAGTGTGTTACCAGTATTATTTTCATCCCACCTCCAAAACAAAGCACTATGCTGTTAAGGAGAAAATTATCCTAACTGAAACCAGGACAAGGTCAGGCACTTCCAGTGAGAATAGATAAATATGCCACTGGCATGCTAGCTTGACTTTTAACTGAGATGTTTGAAGGTACAGTTTACGTAAATGTTTGTACTAGTGTACTTGTATGAACTGAGAAATCTTAACTTTTTCCATAGATAATTGTGGAGACTTGGTGAAGTGTAGGCTGTAGGCACTTATGCCATGCCCTTCACTGACAGTAGTTCTCCTGTGTTACATATTAGACCTGATTACCACTGCTGAAGTAAATGGTTCAGCTTCTTTGAATATTACAACCAAACTCTCCAAGATGTTTTCTGAATAAACTGATAGTTTCTTCTCCATTCACTGTTAGTTTCTTCTTTGTTCGATTTTCCACAGAGTTAGTGGCTGTGGTTGAGGTTATGTGTTCAGAATCAAGAGTTCCCAGAGCTCAGTCTTTATGTATGTGACCACAACTTGTACTCTTCAAAATCATTAAGGAAGCTCATTAGCGAAGCTGGACTTTTAAAACTGAATATGTCCATGTTTGGTAAATTTTGGTCAGCCCCTTTTTATGCCCTTCTAGTGTAAATGACCTGTTTTTCTGAGTTGCTTGGTGAATTTAGTTGAGCTTGCTTTTTTCAAATTGTTGTTAAAGCTATTTTTCTATCTGTTAAGTTTTTGACAGTTGCTGTAAGAAGTGAATGTGGTGCTCTTGTCTAATAAAATATTTTTTGTTGTAAATACCTACCACTCCTTCTGCCTCTCTGTGGTCAGAGTCTAGTGGCTACAGCAGCGATAAAAGACTCTTGATAAAAGTGAGAAAGTGTCTGCTTATCCCCAGGAGCTAGGAGGGTCCTAACTCCCAAAGATTCAATTTTGAGGAATCCTCTGTTTTCAGCTTTCAGAGTTTAAGACTAAGGTATTTAAGAACCACTCTATAATCCAATTGTGGATAGGAGTCATAACAGAAGGCTTACCTGAAGACCATATATTTTCTGTTATTGAAGATGCATAAGCAGTAGATTCCAATGTTCCAATAAAAAAAACCCAGTAGCTTTCCACTCCTGCTTCTGAAGGACACTCAAGGAGAGTGAGCTATTGCTGGAGAGTTAACTTGAACGGGTTGAGAAGAGATCAAATAGACTTGCTCAGCAGAAAAGTGCTGTGCTGGTGGCAAATGACTAGTGGACAGTTCTGCTTTACATAAAATGAGTCTTTTGGTCTGTACTTGCTCAGCCTACCTGTAAACATTGTGTATTCTAGCTGCTGACCTCCAAATCAGATGAGATGTCAAGTGAGGTTCTTCCTGTTCATCCCAAGAAGTCTGACTTTTTGGGGATGTGTACCAGCACGTTGAACAAGGCCAAGAAAATTTCCTCTCCCAATGAGCCATACAGCAACTTTCACAAGTGGCTGAGAGCCATCAGACTGTTATCTTGGAGAGCCGAGGAAGGGGACACAGTGAGTGCAGTTCAGCAGCAGGATATGATCATGGCCTCTTGCTACAAAATCAGGAACAGAGGGCATAAACCCACATGCCAGAGAAACTTAGCAATGCTGGCCTCCGACCCTTCTGCTTAACTTCTTTCGGAAGCCACAGTGTTGGACTGACACAGGAGTTACATGATTGCTGAGTTTTGTTCCTGGCCATATGATTCATCCTCAGCCTGAGATTGTGTATGATCTTCTTGATAGCTCACATACTCAAAAGGCAGAACTTGATAATCCTTGCACTAACTTATGTCTATGTTTGAGACTCATAACGTGGAAGCCACCACAACAGCGACAAATAGGCCTGCGCTCAGTGTGCTTGAAAATCCCCCTTAGTCCCTGGTGTATTCATTTTTTGCTGCTCCAAAATGTAGCTGAGAGATGCTTCTAAGTCTTCTTCCTGGCTTTTTTGTTGTTGTTCTTCTATCTTCCTGTATTTCTGTCTTTATGCTAATTGGTTATCAGTGATATATAGCTTTTGACCTGAGCTTGATTGTGTTGGATCTTGAGGATTTGGTTTGTTTATTGAATATCCATGACCCAGATGCTTTGGGGGGAAGTCTACTGATAAATCAGACCCCACAAAAGTATTAGAGATGATGGGTGGTTGTTACTTCAATGCAATGCTGTTCTGGATTGTAATAGTAAAATCCTAAATTTGCCCTATTGAGCTCCTGTCAGTGTAGTCAAGTGGGTTGCTAGAGAGCTTGTGAATTAAATACCGAACTCCTGGTCTAGCTGAAACTGAAAAACTAAAAAACTGTGTTTTGGATATTTTAATTGTTTGCAAAGATGCAGCTTGAAGTAATCAAAGTTCCAATGTTTCCTAATGGAAGAATTTAAGTGAGCCAAGTGCCTTACTTATATCTCTGGAGGATTTACTTCAATCACAAATCAAATGTAACTAAAAGTAAGAAAGGCTGCATGCCCGTAAGATCCAACCACAATGGAGTTAATGATGAATTGATTTTATGCTAAAACTGTGTTACATCCCAAACCAGCAGCAGAATTCAAAACCAATTCTACAATGGGAAACATTAATGCAGCTGCTTGAATAGGATATTTCCCCTCTCCATGGATAGAGTGTGGCAGACATTTCAAAAGATGAGGGCTCTGCTTTTGCCAAACAAATTGTCTTTTAATTTTTGCAAGTTTGAAGGCCAGAAAAATCAATTAGGAAAGAAAGGGAAACAGGTCATGCAGAGGCAGCAGAGTGGCCTGTCTGTACTTACTGGAAGGCACTCGGTGCAAGTCGTATAGAAGCAGAAATGCACCAGTGGTAGCTTTTATGGCAGCCCTCATCCCCTGGCCCAGCCCTCTTCTGCTCTCTGTTCTGTACTGGGAAACAACGGACTTTTCTGTCCATTGCACTAAAACCTGCAGCAGGTTTGACACGTGTGTTGCTGCTAATCTTGCAAATTTTAAAAGAAAAAAAGCAAAAATAGAGGATAATTGGTCAGTTGGTAGCGGGAGGTGGATCTTCTTTGAGACACATGCAGGTTATGTTTTTCTCTACCAGTGCAAAAATCCCACCAAATGATTTGAAAGAACAACCAGCACTGAGGTGAGGATGCGTGTGTGTGTGCTTGGGTGTGTGTGGTGTGCCTGGTAGGATTTTCTACCCCCTCTTGCAAAGCACAGGCCTTAATGAGTTCCAGGGGGACAGTGGCTTGTCAATCACAATATACTTTTCAAGTAGTAGTCATCTCTGCTCCATCACAGAACCACAAGGCATGAAATAATTAGAAAGCCCAGAGTAACTGCTCTGTTTTACAAGAGCAAAATCCTTGTGTGGATCATTTACATAAACTTGTCACTTCCCATTATGGCTCTAATGCAAGCTGGGTATTAATCATGGGACCAGGAGAGGGGAGGTCAAGGTATGATGCTCCTCCATGTTTGAAGCACAAGGTACGCATGTGCCTAGCTTTCCATCCCCCACTGAATTAATGTAAAGTATCTTTTATTTTCCATTAAATAAGAACTATTCATGCTGCTATGGTAGCAGACCATGTGCAGCCTCCTCTTCTTAAGAGAGAAAAAAGGCTTTTGCGTCAAGCCATTGTTAGGGGAGAATTCACTTTGAGGAGCATTTCAAAGCTGATCCGATTGGGGAAGGAATAATGTTAAATATTTGGTATGAAATATTTATAAGATGCACACACGAACATCTGACAAAGTAGCCTGGAAAATACACTGTCTCATCTTTGACAATTTCAGCTCTTTCTCTGTGAATGAGAGGGTGGGGAGAAGGTGTGTGCATACTGAGAGTTGTGTATGTGTATAAATGCATCTAAACACACGCACACATACACACATGCCCAGGCAGACACACTTGTGTACAGACGCCTGAATGGGTTGACGGGATTTAAGACAATCTGCATCTGAATACTGCTTTCCAAAGATGGTAGCAATAAGGGCTTGCTTCTGAAGTCTGTTTTAATCATTGTGAAGGAGAAAGCTCTGTGCTAATGCCTCTCACGAGGAGCATCTGCAGAGTATCGGAGGTGATGGCTGTTGCTGCTGTTTTCCAACAACCATTTTGTTGGTGTTCTTCACAGCTGTCCTAGGGCACCAGCTGCATTTCTGCCATGAGAAAATAAGCCTCTGCTTTCTGCTTCCCTCACTTGCATCCCTGAAAGGCTGTTTCATTTTACTTTATTTTCAAAAAATTAATACAATTTAAAATGAGTAAAGAGCAGATTTGCTTATAGGCACCCAGAACTGTATTTTTCCTCCTAACCTTTTCATCTCTCTCAGATAAAACAAAGCCAAATACTTTCTTTTTTTTTTCCAAGGGTCTGTAAGAGGTTTCAGAAAAATGGGTTATCACCTCATTCTCAGTCCTTATGACAAGAGATAGAGAACGTAATGGTTCGCTCCTTATGGCAGTCACAGTGAAATGCACGGGGATGGCATACATTAAATAATAAGGATAAAGGAAACCATGTGATCTGCCTTCCTTGTAAAGGGATCTAATAGCTCTCTCTTAGAAACCTTATTTCCTTTTCCTTTGTGGTTGATTTTCGGGTTTGTGATTGTTTTTATTTTTTGTTTGTTTTGTTTTTTTTTTTTGGAGATTGTGTTTGTATTTTGGAGTTATGTCACCTCTATGCCCACCCCTCTTGTACCAGCTGTAGACTGTTGCTGTTCTCTGGTGTAAGTGTCTGTCAGGTTTAGGCTGTTAAGAGGTTGGAGAAAGACCTTCCTGTCTTTTACACATGTAGTGCTGTACACATATTAATAGCAATGATCTTGATGACTACAAGGCTGTATATTTGCCTTCCTGTGGACTGGAGATTCACTTTCCCTTTAAATATTGCTAGATCCAATGCCTGAGGCAGACTCTGTGCATTGTACAACATGTTTTTATTTGAGCAGGCAGCTCAATAGCAAGGCAGCATCGTTTGCCCTCCTCTGCCAGCTTTTGTCTTTGAGTGGAAGTGTGGGGCCTGGTGAGAGGTAGGATATGAACTGTGTCCAGACTCTGTTCCTTATCTCTGAGATCACCAAGAGGGAGAGCATTGTTGATGGATTTAAATCAGCTTTTTCTCCCCTTGTGTACAACAAAAGTCTAAATCCCTTTTCAGGCCAGATTGCTCCATTTCGCTGCATGGGCTAGGCAGATTGGAAATATGTTTGTCACTCAGCTTTTCTCCCAACCTAATCAGTAGACACTGAGGTGGTGGGATTTCGGTGCTCAGCCTATCACCCTTTAATCATTGGAGTTGGCCTTTAAAAGCTGCTGATGCTGTTGCTGCTATGTGTGAGCTGCTGCTGTCTTTCATTTCTGAAGACAGATATAAAAATAATGTTAACCACAAGCATAAGCAGAGGGTTTAGCAGGGATTTGAATCTAAAATGTGATACTTAACAGTGGCCAACTTGATTTGGTCCAGCAGAGCTGAACCCCTTATTCTGTTATAATAAAGTATGTTGTATATAGAGAGGATTGCAGTAGGATTTA
This sequence comes from Heliornis fulica, assembly GCA_013399135.1. Taxonomy (NCBI): domain Eukaryota; kingdom Metazoa; phylum Chordata; class Aves; order Gruiformes; family Heliornithidae; genus Heliornis; species Heliornis fulica. The sequence goes on from VXBZ01001436.1 coordinate 509,363, forward strand.
CTGCCTCTGTGTTTTAGTTCAGCTTCTGAATGGGCCTAAATAGTGAATAACCACAGGCCACAGGGAGCTATGGTTGGAAAAAAGTGGCTCAGCAGACCTGTCGGCAGGTTTCAAAGGTCTCTCTGGTAACACCACAAACCAACCAGCTTCTGCTGCCTTTGCTGAGGTCCAGAGCATGTTGACTTCATCTGTGCAGTCCTAAAGGGACAGATCGACACAGCAAGCAGGTTGTGCACTTGCAGGTGTCAATAAGATGCTAAGAGGGAGAATTATGTGACAGGTGTGTTGAAGGATTTTAAAAGCCCTTAAAGAATGTAGGCTCTTCAGGGCAGAGGCTGCAGTGCTGTTTGTGCACAAAGTCTGAATCTGTGTGCGCACACACTTGTACCCAGTGTGTTGTGCAGAGCCTGAAACAGATATTGACTGAGGTCTCTAGATAAATACAAAATAATTCCTTCCAAGAAGAGATGTATTTAACTGACTAGATAGGCAACAGCATTTTTACTCTTTTCTGCCACCAAAATATGTTAATGAATATGCTACCTCACATCCTCTTGAACCACATCTTTCCTGTTCTGTGGTATTGAAAGGTACCAGTAACACACAGAATTGTATCTACCAGCCCCATATAAGCTCCTATATGGTTGTTGGAAGCTGGGGTGGATGGAAGGAACATGGAACCAGGCACTTGGGAAGAAAGGGTAGTTCAAAAATTCATCTCAAATGTTCAAATTTAACACTTTGCTGTGAGAAAGGGTTGTCTGGGTGAAATTTCACAGTTTTTCAGGAACCCATCCAGTTGACTGAGATGGGGAGGAAGAGTTGCTGGTGCTCTTGCCAGTCTAGCATCCTAGATTCCCACTAGCCTGTCCCTAGACCTCTGACCTTCCTGAAAGGAAACTTTTATTTTTCTTCTCTTTTATCATTTTAAACACAAGGTTTTGAATGAATGTTCTGTTTTCAGCAAGCTTGAGTTTGTTTCTTTTAGCAGTTGTAAACTATAGCCAGTTGTCTTGTTGAAGTGAAGGGCTACTCCTTTTAGTTTTGGCTAGCCAATGACAGCAAGAAAAATACCAGTTGTCTTTGGTTTTGGGAAAGGGCATCAATTTTAAAAGACTTTCCAGATTCTCTCTACTTCTAGAAGGGTTGGGGGACTATAAAGCACATGAAAAGGCACCTTTATATATAAGGAACATGAAAAGGCACATTTTCCCATTCATTTGTCCTGGTATACTGATTGTCCCAGCCCCTACTCTTGCCTGGATTAATAACTGAGAGTGTTTTCAACAACTTTCAGTATCCAAGTCTGTGTCTTCTCATGAGATGGACATTGTCACTGCCTACAGCAAGAAGCTTTGGTCTGGTCATGAACAAATGATGATCTTTTTGAAGAGGCCGTTTCAGTGGATGACTCTAGAATGGGGGCTGAATTAAACTGGATTAAACCCATCTCACCAGAATGGCTGGTGAGACGGGTTTAATCCAGTTCCTTGGTGAACCATGTGCAAACCCTACCACTGTGCAGACTGCAGTAATGAGAACCTGGTTCTAGCAGAGAGAAGCAGGGAAAACATGTGGTCTCCTAGCTGATCTCTTCTCAAGAAAACTGCATACATGCACATGTATATCCATGTATATATTTATATCAAATTTAAAATTCCTTACAAGCTGAGACTGCACAAGACAAGATTCAACCAAGAACTGCCTTTTTTCCAATTCCCATGTTCAAACAGAAGTCCCTAAGAAAGAATACTTTTCCACACAGAAAAGTATTGGCTTTTCAAACAGGTTGTTTACAGAAAGTTTTAGTTAAATCATTAACAAAAAATGTTTAACAAAAATTTGGGCTGTGACTGTGTGAATCACAGATATTGCAGGTTGGGTTGGCAACTAAACACTTAACTACAGAACAAGTTTAGCTTGGTTTAAATGAATGTTTTAACAAAAGGTTGAGTTCATCTGAGTAACTTATTTTTCCTCCCCTAGAATGTGAACAAAGTTTTCTCGCTCACAACAAAATGATCAGTGTCAAATGTAATGTTTTATTTTATGGAACTTTTAAGGAGAGGAAATGACAAAGTAGATGCAATCCTTTTTATCCAAGAACTCTGTGATTAGAGCTCTTCTGTATGTGGGAGGCTGGGATTTCATTCCTTCCTCACCTTGAGGATATTTGAATCAATATCACTCTGATATCAGGGCTTTATTTAGGTGGAGAGAGCAGCTCTTAACTCCTCTTGTTGTTCTACTATTAATATGAAAATACTTGAAATATTTTGGAGGCCATGGAGAGGATAACTCTGTGGCTCAGTGCACCCACCTAGGAGAAATGAGAACTGTGCTCTAGGCTGCAATACACCAACTACTTAATTTAAAAGTGTAAATGTCTCCTGGAGCAGGGACTGCGGTCCCTTTTCTGCTTCCCCCATGACTCCTCGAACTGATTAGTGATGAAGTTATTTTCTGGAGCGAGCCCTAATGAGTGACTTATTCTATGTAAAATACAATCACCTGAGCAGGAGAGACTGAGGCTGCCTGGCCCAGGCAGGCAGGTTAATGCTTGGTAGGGAGGTTAATAACTGGCAGCACTGGCTCGTATGCTATCCAGGCAAAGGCAGAAATGGGACCCAGCTCTGCCACAGCCCAGCCTCGTGCCTGAATGACAGCCTTCTGGCTACACTGGAAAACTTATAAGTTTAGCAACAACTTCCAAAGCTAAAAATATTGTCCCGGTATTAAAAAATAGCTGCGTGAAGGTAAGAAACCAGAGTTAGCCAAAAATCTTTTTGCCTGTTTCTTTTCTTACTATTCTAGGTGCAACTATAACTTGAAAAAGACAACTGTCACCTTGATTACTTGTTTGGCTGTATGCTTAAGAAAGGAAAATTGAATTTTTGTAAGACCTTAGGTCCTCTTGTCAGATCAGACAATATAGTAAAGAACCATTGGGACTATAAAATGAATGTAGAAGACAAAAAGTGAATGAGCTTTCCAACTACAGGAATGCTTTTTTCTTCTTTTATTTCCCATGTTTCTGAAGCTGAATCCTGGGGCAGAGCTACAAGGGACAGTGCAAGTAGCATGATATTAGCAATGTTTTTAATCAATGAAAAATATTTGAAAGTAAGCTGCCACAACCTACTGGTACTTACTTTCATCTGGAGACTGAAGGGAAGGAGGGACAAAACACTTAGATTGTGGTAAGGGGAATCCTGTGTAGTTAAAATGATTACCTAGATGAGAAGGACTTTCTCACAACTTTCAACTGTGTTTTATTCCTTTTCTTGCCTTCTTCCTCTACCTGAATGAAGAACACTAAAAGTTAGGGGAGTTTGTTCTCTGCTTTTGCATTATAAGACTTTCTTCTGCTCTTGCATTAATACTTACCCTGCTTTATTCTCAAAGCATTGGTCCCTTCCAGAGTCACTGCCATCAAAAGAATCCCTGGGTGAAAATGATGCCAAAATAAACTGCTTGAGGTCCCACCTCCCAAGACTCAGGAATCACAGCAGAGACTGAGTTAGATTTGGCACCCATTTTGTATTTTAAATATATTATTTTTCCCCTCTAGGTCATGGATATTTAGACAGATGTATTTAGAAATTTGCAAAAATTAAAGGAACAACAAAGTTAGCTTTGTGTTATCTAAGTGACCAAAAAAAAAAGGAAAATTGACCACAACAAGTGAGGACGATGTCATGGCCCAGCTGTTTTATGTTGTGATGGGAGTTTGTTTTGCTCCTTCTGAGAGTAACTGTCTCCATTCTGCAGAGGAGTTAAGATCCTTATGGCCTGAATACTTGCTGGTGTCCTTTATACCAATACCTCTGTATTGCTTGAGATGATAAAGCATTTGTTTGGACCTTGAGAGACTGAACTGGGCATCTGATCCTGCCTGTGTAAATCCCACTTGGAATGGCTACACCTTCACCTCTGTGCATCTGCTAGAAGCAAGGCTCTTTTCCTAAGTAGAGGTGTGACTCTCATTGCTGTGGCTGCCAGAGAAGGAAAGCCTTTTAATTGAAGTGTTGCACCTGAACGACTGTTATCCCTGCAGGAAATAAAAAGAAAAAACCCTTCATGGGGCTGACATAACTAATGAGTCTATCTACTGAGGAGCAGCAAGGAAAGCATGTCACCTTGTCTTGTTTGGTTTGGCAGAGCTGGAGCGCTCGTAAGAGATGAAGCTGCCACAACTTGCCTCCCCTGCTCCCAGAGCCATGCAGCCTCTGCTGCCAAAAGCATTCTTCCATCCCAGTGCATGCAGCAGGTAAGTCTGCCAAATGACAAAACACAAACCTCCTAATGAGCAGCTGAGGGTAGGGTGGGGATTCCAGATAGAGACAAATCTATGACCCTCAGGAGATCTGGAGCAAACCAATCAATATAAGAAGTATTTCACTGCTAATTAAATCTTGATCCTTTGGCTTCGCTTAAAACAGTGTGAGAGTATATCAAGTTGGAGAGCAGGTGCTGACTAGCTTGAAAGCACTGGTCCATCAAATCAGGTAGGGGTTTTATATTCAGAAACTCCCCTAAAAGGGAGACTGTAACTTGCTAAGTGATAGATATACCCAGGCCCTTTCAAGTATAATATATTAGTGACAGAGTTATAATGCTTCTGACTTACGTTTATTTCCCCCAAATGCTTGCAAAATTCCCCTCTGCTCTGGAAGAACCTCCTCCTCTGTCTCACGTTCTGCCCATGTCATTTGTGTGTATGGAATGAATGCCAAAGGAGGCATGGCCAGGTGCAGCTTGGAAATCCAGGAGTGGTTGCCTCTGCTATTCCTGCCTTGGTTTGGAATCTAAATCCAAACAGGAAAGTCTGATTTTAGGGGAAAGTCAGTTCCATCACCTTCAAAACTTTGAAAGGTTAAAAGTAGAAGGTGGTTGCATCCATAGTACATTTTCTGCCTGTTTAGAGGAATGGTCACCTTTTCCTAGTATCTCTTAGGTTTTCTTGACTGACCAGAGTGAAGAAAGGCTCAGGCAATGTGTAAGTGAAAAATAATTAGCTGTGTATGCTATAGGGAACTAAGAGAGGTCATTAAAAATTTGGGTTATGCTTCTCTGTATCTAAAAATCTTCCTTCTTAATGATGTCTGTGCTACAGAAAACAACAAAGCAGGCTAGAATAAACAAAAAGCTGTGCCTTGCCTCCCTACTGAGGATAGGGTACAGAATGGTACACACATCAGTTTGCTCCAATTGCTCCCAATCTAAAGTTGCCTTAAAATCAAGATTGAAAGATACATTATTTTTCCCCCTCTTAATTTGTTTTCTGAAATTTGTCTAATTCTCAGATTAAAAAAAAAAATGCAGTGTCATACCCCTGCATTCATGGAGCTGAAAGGATTCTGTAACTACTTGAATGAAAAGTATGTTTAAAAGACCAAAACATCTGCAAGTACAGCAGTCATTCTTTTACTGTTCCTCATTGTGTTGTCAGTGTTCTGGAAGTTCTCTAAAATTTCTGATGTGCCTTAAGATATCTGCTGTTCATACTGAGAATCTCAACCTGCTAGTGAAATGGTGATCAATACTGGTAGATGAATTTTCTTCATAGTAGTAAGGTTTTGAGTAAGGTGTTGTGGTAACAGTACAGTTACCAGCTTTCTTCTAGCCTTGTGGAATTTAGCAGATAGCTGACAGTTGGAAATGTCTTTGGAAAGACAAAAAAAGCAGTAGCACAGGGATGCTTTCTTCCTAAAAATCTTGCCTTTGCCCATCTGTGGTTCCAGATGTGTGGTGCTCTCAATGTATTAAGAGGTTTTTCACACTACAGGCTCCTGAATGGTTAACATAAGGCTAGTGAGTTAGCAGCTGTCGAAGTTAATGGCATTGTATAAATGTAATTGGGGGCAAAATTTCACCCTGTAAGAGATAAACTTAGTCTAAAGTGCCTTGTATTGTGCAGCAGATATGGGTTCTTCAAGTACTGCTAATAATGCATCGTTCACCCAAATTACTTATGCTGAGTTTGTAGTCAGGACTCTTGGAGCATGTGGTCCAATCCTAGTTCTTTACTACCCAAACAAAGAACTCTTCCTAAATGGACAGAAAAAGTGAAAGGATTTAATTTCCTATTGAGAGTTCTTGTAACTCATTAATGGATGGTGGATATGACAGCTACACCTGCTGAAGAGTATTTTACTGATTTTAAACATCATAAATGAACAGAATGTCCAGTGAGTTCCAGAAGAAGGGGTTCAAATATAGTGTGACAGAAATAAAAATATAGGAGTGCATATCCAGAGCACACCTGTTTAGATCACAGGAACATGTGGCATCAGTACACGAGATCTGATATAAAACAGAACTTTGTTGAAATGGTGAGTTGCTGCCACTGACTTTTTTTGCTTTATGACGTGGTTAGTGCATGGCTCAAAGATTTGGCATGTCTAAAATTGTCTTGTTGAGCCCAGACTGCAGTGAGACCGAGTGGCTCAAACAACATGGTGCCAGGTTCTGGCAGCAGAAATAAGGCACAAGGCCTTCATGCCCACACATCCCTTGGTGAAAACACCATTCTCCCTTGAATTCACTGAATTGTCTTCTAGATTCTCCTGCATGAGTCTGAAAATAAATTATGCATCCAAATTAACGTTTGAGGCCTCCGTGTCTTTCCCAGCCAATACTGCCTGAGGCTTTTGGCACTGATAAGGATGTGGATAATTTCCTGTGAAAGTGGAAGAATTGCAAGATACTCTTCAAGTACCAAACAACATTTAAACTGTGGTGGTTCTTAATCCACAGAAGTTTTAAAGCATTGTTTGAAGTTGGTGTGCTGGAAGAAGCGAGCTAAAATCAGCTCATTTCTTCCTCACCTTTATTGCAGTCTTTTGCTTGAAAGAAGAGAAAAACCCATGTGCCAATGTACTGCTGTCACTTTTTGGCGGAGCCAAACACGCCTGATAGAAATGTTAAAGCAGTCAGCACTATCCTCACCTCTGTCTTCCGGCCTCTCTCTCTGGGATGGGTAAGCAGCACCTCCAAGATATGGCAAACATCCAGTTGCTTGTGAGGCCACATCCCTGCGTTTGAGCTTGGAGCTACCAGCTGGCTGTGGCAGCAGCCCTGGGCCGACCGGGTGGTTACGGCCAGTGGCTTTGAAGTTCTGCCCTTCAGCTATCTCCTGTTGCATGCAGCTTGTGATACATGAGTCTGTGTCCTGCAGCTGTTGCCATTTAAGTCAGCAGGCATCTGAAGCAATGCTGGCCACCTCGGGGAAGGGGGCAAGAGTTGAACAAAGTGTTCATCTTCAATTAAACCATTGGAATGCCAGTGCAGAGTCTGATTCCCTGCCACTTTCTCCTCTAAAACCGGTGACATGTCTGAGCTTTTTAGTAGGAAAGAACAGAGGCAGCTGCCAAGGGCTGCTAATTAGTATGGGTTTGAACCAAAGGGGATAATCAGTAATGGTGTCAAATGGTTTGTAAGTGGGACAAGCTGATTTTTAGGTAGATTTCAGTAAGTTCCAGCTCCCCTTTAGACTGTTGCTTTCAATTTGAAACTTTGCTGCCCAGTATGCTAGAGGAAACCAACAAGATAATATCCATGCAGCTCAACCAGCTGAAAGGTGTAAGTGCAATTCCTACCAAGGCCAGCTCTGAAATGGCTGCTGAAGACAGGTTGAAAACAGCAGTCCAGATTCCCATCTTACATTGGACTAACTTGGTTGTCTTAGCACAAAAGACTTCCATCATACAAAGAATAAGAGGAATATATAACCCACCTGGCAGCTGCACCCATTCTATCCTGAGCTGAATTTGGGTTTTTTTTTTGTCTTTCTTGCATATTGGGTTTGCCTGCCTGTTTTGAGCCACAACAAAAGCGGTAATAACAGACTTTGACACCTGTGTTTCCTCCAGCTGTGAGTCCCATCTTTTTTTTTCTGCAAACCACTTTATCTGCTTCAGAATCCGGGGCCAGTTCTCAGAATTACAAATGTTGCTCTGCAACAAATGGTCTCTTCATTCACTTTATCTGTACAAGCTTGCATTTCTTGGTCTTATTTGTCTGTTTCTATGAACTTTACATGCTGCAGGGCATGCACCTGACTTAGAGAGTGGAGTTCGATAGAAATTGCATAACAAAACAATTTACACTGCAGGCTCATGTATTCAAATCCATGGTTATGTTCTTAAGGATCTGACTTTCTTCCCTCCCTTGCCAGCTGTCCTCCCTTAGTGGCTGGTGCTAATAACAGCCCTACTGAGAAAGCAAATGGCAGAAAGCAAATTGCTCCATAAAAAATTAAAAGAGGGTAGAGGGAGGGACAAGGACATGACAGAGTGAAGAAGCAAAAATAGGAAAATAGGGTCAGAGAAAGTTAGGCTTAATGGCAGTTTGTATTTTAGAATGAGTAACTAGTCCGGCAATCTTTGATAAGACTGGAGTCATTGCGACTGAAATGAGTGGAAAATGTTGTTGTCATTCATAGCAGAAGTGCAGCAAAGGAATTTATGGTATGAAAGTTGTCTGCCTTCTAGTGCATCTGTATACACCATGTGCTGGGCCACTTGGCAGGGCAGGAGATTATGTAAAAAAAATATCATGGAATATCTTGCTGTCTTTGCTTTAACATATCAGAAATGCTCCTCCTCCATAACCACAGCAGTAGCTCTGTATTAGAATTTTTAACACAGGATGGGGAATATACCCAGGAGAAATGAAAGCTATCCTATTCTTGTTTCATCAGCTTTTAAAAGGACATTGGGAGTACAATTAAAAGAAGTGATGGGCAGTAGTGTAAGAGTAACTTCTGACCCATGTCTTACTCTGTATAAAGTTGTGAATGTTTATAAGAATAGACAACCCAAATAAAATTGTATCATATGGAGTGTAACTGGCTGTATTGCAGCAGGAAAAAATAGTACATGTAAAATAAAAGTCACTGCCTTGCTCCTGAGGTGGTAGCCAAGAAAGCAGGAATGTGGGATGCAGTTGAAACCTCTTGGACAGCTTTGAAATCGTACCCTTTGTTTCCAGCTCTGAACCAAATTTAGGTCAGCCAGATCCACCTGCTTCCCCTCAATGGGTCTGAGTGAGGAATTCTGTCTGGATAGACATGCTTCCTAACTTAGATAATTAATTGCATTCATTTATTTTAATTAAAACGGGAATAATTTTACATCATAAGTTGGTTGTGACTTTTTTTTAGTGTTTGCATTTCAGTCAGCTAGAAAGATCAAAAACTTGTTCATTTTCCTCTTTGCTGGCAGTTATTTTTCAGTCTGCTTCCTGTTCAAGTTCTTATGCATACTACATTTTGCTTTTTATTCACACTCTACTGTATTTTTTCAACAATATTATTTAAACTGTGTCAAATGCGGGATTTCTTCTGTGCCATTTGTGGTCTGTTGAACTTTGCTGTCTTTTTCATAACTATTTGGAGCCTTTAGCATGCAATGGTAACTCCAAATGTGTACAAAGAGTCACACTCCTTGTTAGGATGTTTTCATTTGGGAGGTGTCTGATCCATAGTACACCTTTTCATAGCCCCAAAACTTGATTTAGAAATATTACCAGGTAGCAGGTGATTAAATCTTGAGAACTGCAGCATCATTGTTTTGGCAATGAATAGGAATTCTGGGCCTCATTTAAGCAAGCCCTTAAAAGCTTTTATTCTAACAAATAAAAAAGAGTGATCTGGCTTTAAGCAGTTTCTCAGTTAACTCAGCCATTCCTTTCCATATTTTGACCAAAAAGAACCCTGGCTTTGCCAATATGCTTAGCTTAACCCAGCACATTTGTGTATAGATAACAAATGCTCATTCCCAACCTGGTTGCATCTTCTAGTCCTTTTCTGTTACTTTGTAATGTGAAGTGCAGAACACATACCAAGCTCAAATATATTTGTTAAAGTCTTGTGGTGCTTAGGTGACTATTATATGGCTCATCCCACAGCTATCAATAGGAAATAACTCCTCAAAAGATACCAAGATGAAGTTATTTCCACAGTGGGTACATCAGGTGAGCTCATACTCAGAAAAAAGTATTAGCTCATGTATTTTGACAAACACAGTAAAATTATCCCATTACACCCAGCCTCAGAGCCTACACAATTCTATGTACTCCGTGGTAGCATTGCATATACTTTTAAAAGCTGTTCATAAGCAGCTTACTTCCTCTTACTTTAATTATTTCCCACTCTGAAAAATGCCTCTGTCTACATATGGAATCTCATGCAACATGACAAGGAAAATATTTAGAGTTCTGTTTTTTTGAACCACTTGAACTAAAATGTTACTTTCTTTCCATAGACCTCTGCACCAGAATAATAAAAATACACACAAAAAGTCTCTCTGCTTTATAGGTGATGAAAGAGATTTTTACAGAAGTGTATGAGCTTTCATCTCATTTGAATTTTGTAGGGCTTTTTTATAAGGAGAGAATGTCCATAAAATATTATGTTACCAAACAAGGGGATTTTCTGCTTGAGCTGTTTTCTGTCAGAGCTAGTACAGATGGACTGGGTAGTGAAACTACCTATTCTAAATTACTATTTTTACATATGTTTCTCTCTGACTTCTCAGCTGGTCCTGCCCATGGGCTGGTCCCTCTAATGGACAGTGGCATTGAGAGCTGTGCACTTGCCCCTGGGTCTGTCATGAGGCTGAGCTGGAGCTGGACCTTCTGAGAATTGGCACAGCACACTTTCACACGCTGCAAAAATAATTTCTTGTGCTAATCCCTTGTGGCATTTACATATTACACAAGACCCTCTTTATAGAAGAAAAAACCAACATTTTCCCATGACCATAGCTAATGTACTGTAAATCTCTGAACTATTAGATCTGTGAGCCGCGATCTTGGGATACTTTGTCCTCCAGAAAAAGAACTGATACAGCAGTGTTGCTCTGTATCAGAGAGAAAAGGTCTGGTGTGTTAAAACGTTAGTTCTAAGCTCGAGAGGTCTGAGTTCAAATGTATGCTCATCTACTGACCGTGGTGTGACTTGTCAGTAGAGCTCCACATAAACACAAACCCAAAACACATCCTCTTCTGATAGACACACAATTTGAGAGTTTAAGAATGCTTTATCGCTGCTCGAGTTCTAAGGGCTTGTTGAGCTTACTACCCAGGTGGTTGTAAGCAGTGTAGACTAAAAGTAAGGACAGAAATATACCTCCTCCAAGCACTCTCCCAATTCCCAACATTTCATAAACATGGGCTTTTTCTATGTAATAACCTGAATTTCTGTCTCTCCAAGGCTCTTGTCCAAATTGTCCATCCATTGTATCATTTTGCAGACAGTTCTGTAGCTTGTCAAACTGTCTTGTATTTTTCCTGAGCCTTGCTTTTGCAAGTGTCATTTGGTGTCCCTTAAATCTCAAGCCAGAAGACACAGTGTATGGTCAAATTTTGTCTGTCTTTTCAAAGACAGTCTTTGATTTGTTGTTGTCATGCATCACCTATCCAGGTTGTCTTTTTTTTCCAGGCCAACAAGCCTCAGCCTGCTCAGATGTCCCTTCCATTGCAAATGCTGGTGGCTCCAATGCTTTTCACAGACTTTGCAGCAAACTTGCATCTTTGTGCATACTTACGTGTATAATATGTGTTTTTATGTATTTTGAATGGTTTAAGAGGCCAGTACTGTAGAAAACAAGAGTAGTATTGGATATTTATTCTGAAGATAATAGTAACAGCATAAGACTATTTAATTGCTGCTCTTTGGAAAACAGTAGGGGGGGGAAAAAGTAACCATTACCTTGTAAAGGACCTTCTAAATTTCTTCTGTAACCTTTTTACCTTTTACCTGAGAGGCTACATGCCTGTTTCAGTGGAAGCGAAATGCCCACTGAGGGTGACTGCACAATGAACTCTGCAATGCTTTTATTGAACTTGTCCTGCGATATAGGCAGTCTTCTGTGTTCAATGTTATGGGGAAAAGGAAGGCTGAGCCTCCTTCCTGTGCAGTAACGTCTTGCCACTCAGCTCACAAGTGAAATCACAGGACAGGTGTGGGATCAGTACCTTCTGACTCTCTCCTGCATGCTGCTTGAGCACCCCACCTTTGTGCGTCATGTCCATCTCTGTTACGCTGGGGAAATGCCTACTAAAGGCTTCTGTGCAGGACACACTGAACTTTCAGTGCTTGCATGTTACTTGGAAACAGCATGTTTGTAGTCTGTGTCAAAGGCAAGCAAAACTCGGAAAAAAAGTTCTGGAGATCTGGTTTCTTTCCCATGGATCCCAAGATAGAAGACACTCCAGTTCCTCACTTGGGCTTATCCTAGTTACCCTTGCCTGAGCCTTTGAACCCGTTGGTTTTGCAGTGAGGGGTATTGTAGCACAGGACACAGAAAAGTGTGAGCAAACAATGGATTTGTAGACAGTATGTGTGATGACTAATGGTGTTCTTTGCTAGGAACTGTGGCAATTTCTAGTATCCAATTTGTTTTCAGTGTTCCTGAGCGCTGAACTGCTGTTTAGGAAAGAGTATTTGCAACCCAGGCAGAAAAAAGCTGGTCCCAGCGTGGGCATAGGATAGCACGTAACCCATTTCAACCTAATGAAAGAAATGAATTAATAATTTTTGACACTTAATTTTTTCTTACATCTCTGCTGAATTAATGTAATAGAAGTAATTCTGTAGTGGGTTTGGCTAGAAAGAGGTGGTGTGCAGGGAGGGAACTGTTAGGAGGAGGAGCAAAAGCATAGTAGTGAAGCAGGTAGCAATGGGGCTGATGTAGACAAACAGGAATAGCTAAACTCATGGAAGGATTTGAGTAAGTCCTTATGCAGCAGCTAATTGAGAATACACTGTCACAGCTTGAGGAAATCTTCTGTATATCTCATGCCTTGTGTACTTATGCCATGGCTCCTGCAGGCTCAAGGAGTTTCTTTTTGTGCTTGTTTCCATGGCTGATGTCCAGAAACCCTTCAGGGAGAGGAGGTTGAAAAATGGAGCTGAACTTTTCCTTTCAGGACTGGGGTGTAGTGGGGAGCAGAGGTGTTTGAGTAGAGCCTGGTTTTGCCTGCCTTCCACGTGTATTTGGACAATTGCCCCTGCCTCAGTTCTGAAGCTATTTTTTTCTGAGATTGCAGAGGCATCCTCTCTTTGTTTCATGATTCTTATTTATTTACAAACAATACGCAAGGTTCTCTTCTGCTAAAACAAGAAACAAGACAAGGGAAAGTAATAAGAAAAGAGTTTCTCTGGTCTTTTATTTCACCTGTTTCAGGAGTTGGGTTGATTTTTTTTTTCTTATTCTTTCCCAGAACAAAATTACTGATATCTTAGTTGCTGTTTCAGGAATGCAGCCATGCTGAAATCCTGTCCCCTTTTTACCTCTTCACAGACAGAAGGAGTATCAGTTTGTATTTCCTCTGCAAAAGGGTGAATACATAAATTACTAGGTGGTTAAATATTATAGTAACAGGGCACCAGATAAGCATAAGATGAGATTATTTTCTTTGTCTTTTTTTTTTCTTATGCTCTCATTTTTAATCTTTGTTCCTACTCATGCACAAAGATTTGTGTGCCTATAGGCTTCCTGAACCTGATGTGGTGGTTGATGGAAATGTGGCCCTATCAGATCAGATGAATGCTTCTCATCTACTTTGGTGACCAGTTTCTGATGTTAGCTCAAACCAGCTTTGCTGTCTGTCAAAGATTAGCTTTGCTTGGGACGTAGATGAGGAACATTTGTAGAGTCTGCTCTGATGGAGAGTCAACAAATCTCCACCAGAGTATTACCATCAGCCTAAAGAAGGGCTAGTGAATGATGCACACTTTTTGTTCACATTGCTGTTAAAACGCTTATGGTTCATGTGAGCACAGATGCTTGACTGCTGTAGAAGTCATGCAGACTTTCTCAGCAATGGTCCTGTGCTCCCCATTTGTGACAGCTGTCGTCTTGGGAGTTGTGAGCAGAAAAGCATCAAGACAGTGAGATGAGGATTTTGACTGATCCTTCTGAACTGCTTTTGATCAAACACGATCTTAAGCCCAGTCAGGAATCTTTCTCAAAGAAAATAGATCTCTCTTAGAAGTAATGATCCTCTGTACTAAACTGGAGATCTGCCTTCTAGTAAAAAAATATGGATTCTAGAAATTTCACCTCTCCCTTGAAACTGTGTCCTCAGTCAGAGTAAGGATGGTTTCAGCTAAGGAACGCAGCCTTTCACAATCACCTACAGTGTGTAAAAATACATGCCTATGTGTGTGGTTTTTTTTTTTATATCTCCTCCTGCTTCAGTTTAACAACAACCCAGCATCCGACTCCCTCAGCTGGCAGACTACTTACAAGAAGTCTGCCATTTTTATTGCTGGCATCTCTTTCCTCTTACTTCTCCAGACTGTGTAGCATATTTAATTAAATTTTGAAACTTCTGTATGAAGTTTAGGAAAAAATAAAGATAATGTTCATGCAGAGAAAAAGGAATTCTTTTAAAGTCAGCTTCATTAACTGCTGGGTTATTAGAGTGAGGGTCACTTTGCCTAGACTGAAATAACTGGATCTTCCTAATTGCATTTTATTTGAATTAATTCTTTATTTCAAACATGTTATGCTTGTTAGTGATTTAATATGACTGGAAGCACAAATTAATTATACCTGGAATAATGTAGGAAAGTTATGGTGATCAATGCTTATGCAGATGTTTTTTTTTAATGTCTACCTTTAGTTTACATGTTTCCATCAGTTCCCTCACAATCATGAATAAATATTTGCTGCTTAAATGTTCCCATGCAAATTGGATTAATTTCAGCATATTAATGGAAGAGGACATCGCTGCCTACCCTCAATATTAAGCTAGCTGAACAAGCAAAGGTTGTCGGTTGTATTTTTTTTTCTCCTGCTTAAGTAGTGAATGACCTAGACAGAAAATTCAGCACAAGTTTGCTTATCCTAAATGGTTTGGGGGCATCCAGGGTATTTTGAAAGATGGAGGTAAAGGAAATCAGAGAATTGACTGGGAAAGCAACTCTTCCTGGGGCCCTAACCTTGAAGAATCTCAGTTAAGCACTGCTCAGCTAAATGGGATGGTAATTGGATAAACAGTGTGGTAAATGTTTGCGTTTGGATGTTGACACAACTAAGCGCATGCCTACATGTGTTTTTTCTTTCTAGCATCTCATGCAGTCTTTGTGTCCTCTCTGACACCACTCAACTGTATTGCATCTTGCAGTGTAAAGTTGCTGTGGCTTCAGCACCACAGACTCTCCTTTCTCCCTGTTCCATTTCAGGTGGGGCACAAGTGGGGTTGTAAGGGCAGAGGGACTGATTTTTTTTCTCTCTGTTGCTCGTGTTCCATGTCACGCTTGGCTCCTACACTAACTGGCAATATGGACAGCTGATCCTGTGTGATGCTGTCTCTCTTCTTGTAGGCAAATGGCAGCTGTTTCACAGTGCCATGTCCTAATGGTACCCTCTGAGTCGTATCCTTTTCAGGGGATTCCTTCTCTTTTTTTCCCAGTTCTCCTAACAATAGGCGTGGGTCATCCCTTACTGGAAATTGTGCAGTTGAGAAACCCGCGTCTCTGCGTTTGGCAGGCAAACTGAATTGCAGAACAAGCCTTGAAGTGGAAATCCTTTTTAGTCAGAGATGTGAGTCTTCTGCCTTCTTTGGGACAGATTAATTGGGTGTGGGAATGCTGTTCCTTTTAAGAGAGCAATTTGTGGAGGGTTCGTGAATAGTTCTTGTGTCATAATGCAGTATCAGGAATAAGGTGGAGACACAGAAGTGCAGGGATTGGTGCAATAGTATGATAGTCAGCTCTGTAAGCTCTGTACTGCGGAGACTCTTATTATTTACACACTGAGCTATTTGACTAGGAAAGGCCTCATTGTGCAACAACCTTTGGGAGTTCAGCACTTAGACAAGGCAGCGTGCATAGGAATTTTAGGGGCCTAATTCTGAACATTAGGACTTAAAAACCCCAGCCAGGATAGTGAAACTGGCTGGGAAAATATCAGGATTTTGTATCATCACTCAGTCTTAACTTTTCAGTGATAAAAGCAGTTGGATACAAGTTGTGTTTACTTTCTTTCTGATGTCTTAGAGGATACAAGACCTTTAGGCCAGTGGAAGAAAGAGGTTCAGAGGTTCAGGTTTGAGTCCCTTGGACTTGGTCTTTGACATAACAAGATAACTAACATGCACAAAATTTCAGCTTTCCTCCACCAGCTGTGGTGGGTGTTACTGGATATCCCAGAGGATAGGTAGATGTACTCTGAATGATGTTGTAGAGCCCAGTATTTAAACAAGCAGTGCCATATCATAACTTTCAGCCGCCTCAAGTTCCAGAACAAAAATCTGGCATCTCTCTGTGAGCACATGCACATGGACATGATTGATGCCTGTGCAGCCAGAGTGACCAGAGTTGCATGCATGGACACCAGGAGACTTGAGCGCCTCCTCTAATGTCTGTTCCTCTGAACTCCTGGGAAACATCAGACGTTTGTCTGATATGGAGTCGATTTTTGCATGGTTGGTGGCCGTTTGTCTGAGATTTCCAGATGTCTCAGCTGCTAACTGTCTGGAAATCTGGTGGAATACTGCCCAAAGCACTGGAGTTGGCAGGCTTGAAATGTCTTTTACACATCTAATTAACGTAGTGTGCATGTAAAATGTCTTCCTGTGCAAAGAGGACCAGGAAAGGAAAGTACAAGTTATTAACAGAGACAACTAAATTGGAGCTCCAGTTCTTTGTGAGTCTTGCAGACCTTCATTTTTGCAGTTCTTATACAAGCACTATTATTCTACCAACATGCAATAATAAGTATGCAGCACGTATGTGAACTTGTTTTTACATGTTATGTTCTTTGACATTTTTTAATTTTCTGTGGATGTTTCAAATTCAGCTGCTTCCTTGACACCAGCTGCCTCCTTGACACCATAGCATTCCATGTGCTTTTGGACGTTTACATTTTGTATTATGAAGCCTTGTGTCTGCTCATTCATATTAAGTGGAACATACTAAGAAAATCTGTCGCACCCAAACACCAGAGGCGAGTCTGTGGGCTTTTTCCAAGGCTGTTTTTCCTGGAAGTTTTTAGGTTAGGTGCTTAGGGTATGGCATTATATCTGGGTTCTATTTACAAAGAATGATGAGAAGCTTTTTTGCAGTTATTTTTCTGCCTAGTGAAGCTCTGCATCTTGGGGCCTGTGGTAACTGTCCCTTTCCGCTTTATGCACGTTAGGATTTTAAGTGATGACCTAAAGGAGCACAGGGGAGCCTCACCTGATTACCTTAGCAGGTGACACAGGACAGGAAGAACTCCAGATCATGAAGAGGTCAGTGATACAGACCTTTCTACATGAATTGATAAGGTAAGGGAAATTTATTTGTTAGAATGTTTATACAGTCAAGATAAGGTGGAACATGAGAGGACAGGTATTAAAGCTTGTAATGACAGAATGAGAGACTGTGCCTGAGAGGAAGACAGTACAGAATGTGGAGGAAAATTTTCATAATAGCAAATTCCCCATGCAACACCACCCTTTTGACTTAATAAAATTATTTTAAGATGTTAACCGTTGTTGGAGATATGATCAGGGAAATTTAAAATACAGAAGATATCATATTATGCCATCATCAGTTCAAAGAAACTAATGATGAGTTGGAGTTGATTTGGGGAAGAGATGTGACTGCTTGAGGAGAAAACATCCTGTAGAGAGTATAGGAAATCTGAAACTTATTTTGTTTAGTTTACCTAAAGGTAAATAATAAGAATAATCTTGGTCAGAGCCTGCCAGGACTTAGTGTAGTACAAAGTTTGGAAATAGGCTTTTCTGTTTGGGAAAGGATCTAATTGCTGGAAGTGGAGACAAATAACATTTTAACTAGGGAAAATGTTTGTATTTTTGGAAGAGAGGTCAATTATGCACTAGAACATGTATTCTTAAATGAGAAATATCCACAGAATACACATTTTTAAATTTTATTTTATTTTTTATTTTTTAAAAGCTGGCACGATTCCCTTGGAAGCAAAACTAAAGGGAGTGTTGTTGCATGAGAAAGGGAACCCACTGCAATTTCACAAGAATGCTTGTTTAATTGAGCTACTTCAGTTTGATCAAAATTATAACAAATAAGAGGCTTTTGTGGTAGCAATTTCTCTAAGCTTTCTCTAACCTTAAAATATTCCTATAACTACTTAGTGACTTCCTTGAGTATTTTGTGCCCTACCACCATAAAATATTGAACTATGATAAGGTTCTGATGAGAAACCTACCATTAAATTTGGTTCACGCGTGTCCTTTGTGACCAATATTGTCCACTAGTTCTTCATCCAGGAGGAAAGATTATTGCTGGTCTCTCTTTGTTGGAAGGCCATTATGAGATTTTGACATGTAGAAAAGGAAAGAAAAAAAAGAGCTGAAAAATCCTACCCTGAATTATTCTGGGAGTAATTATTTACATTGCAAAGTAGCTGTATTTATGGGACACTTTAAGTAAATCATAATTTGGTTTTGGAAGGTCAGAAAAGGGTAATCTAGACACAGGAAGCAAAATTTAGAAAAAATCTAGGACTTTTATGAATACAGTTAATATGATTTTTATGATAGAGATGCCAATATAGAGAATTTAGAAAAATCTGACAGGTTAAAATTTCATTTTATGAACAAACATCTCAAAAATCTCTTTAAATGTTATCACCTGTAAATTGAATTGAAATTCATGTTTTAAACCGTAACTTTCCCTAATGCTCAGTAATGTTTTACTTCTTCAGTGATCTGAGTACGGGAACAGAAATTATATGTTATCTTTTATGTGACTATAAAAAGGCATTGAAAAGGGACTGTGAACGTAACAAAGAACCATGTTTTCTGTGCTTTAATATGTTGCACTTTCAGACTTTATAAGCAAACAAATGGTTTTCCTAGTGTGCTGGCCTTGAAAATTCAGTCTGGATACGAAAATTGAAGCCTTTTCTCTTTTGGCCCTGCTTTATTCTCCTATTGTTCCTTTATTTAAACGTGGAAGGAAGATGTACAAAGGTTTGATTTTTAAAATTTCTTCTAACATAATAAAAAGTTCTTCTAAGTAAAACTGTTGTACAGAAAAACACAGATGTATTTTTCATACGTTTTGCAGTAGAAGGTTTGGGCTGACTTCAGATTCTGTGATCCCTGGCATGGATTACCCATGTCTTGCTGGTGATGATGGCTGATATTAGATGCTGGCATCCCCTACTGGTGCTGCTGGCAGTTATCTGTATTTCTTGCCTGGTGAGCTGATGATACTGACATTCTACTTTCCTCTTCCATTTTCTTGGTTTTGTGTTATTTCCCAGCACTGTAAAGGGAATACATTTTGGGAGACCCCCTGGTCTCTGCTCTGAAAGGCCGTGGGATGACCATTCACAGTGGGAACCTTTGGTCAGTCTGGGAGCTGTTCTTGAGGTCACTTGTGCAACCACAAGGGTTAGAATGCTGCAGTTCTTCCAAAGTGAAGAAGAGAGTGTCTCATAACTGAGGGACTCTAAAGACTAGAGGGTTAAGAAGACATCAAATATCACAACATCCACAGCAAAATAGTGCAGGTTACCATGCTGCTCATTTGGCTCAGCTTTTCTCAGGTTGAAGTAAAAATGTTTGGTTTTTTTTTTAACACTTGCCATCTTTTGTCTGTGTATATGAGTGATTGTGTTGTGGATTAATGTTCTTGCTCCCCAGCTATTGGCAGGTTGCTGAGCATACTGTACACGCCAGCAACAATGCAAGTGCTCCTCGAACAGGTTGTGTATTAGCCATCATCACAAGGGAGGGAGTGACTTGATTCTTCCAACAAGGGAGAGGGAATGGTATGCCTCTGACTTCAGTTCTGTGTTTGTGTTAAAATGAATGTGTGCTTTCCCATTGGTGAACCTGCCCATCAGATAGAATCCATCAGGTCTGGACTTGACCCATTGTTCTACCAACAATATGGTCAATTCAGTAGCTAATTTGTGCATAAGATGAAGGCTGAAAATTAACACCTTTGCCAGTTTTGTTCTAGTGCTCTGCCAGGTACCGAGGGAACATACCTTGGAGTACTGAAGTCAGGAGTTGTAGGAGTTATCATGATATTTCTCAGTGCCAAAGGTCAGGTCTTATAATATTCCATGATAGTAAAACTATGTTTGCCCTGATGAGAACATCAGGGCATAATTTTACCCCAGTAAATGAACTTTTAAATGAGTAGAGTTCATCTCATTGTCGGCACATGGATGCACAGCAAGAGATGGCATTAACATATATACTGTTGAATCAACATGAATGAACATATATACTGTTGAATCAACATGAATGAAGAAGAAAACAAAAGCAGGCAAAAATAAAATAACTATCAAATGGGAAGTACTTAGGGCTAGATTTATGTGATATTTCAAAGCATGAATTGTAATATGTGTTTAAAATATGACTCTTCCTTTATTCTCAGCATGTGGGTTAGTCTTTGAATGCAGAATGAGAATATAGCCTTTTTCAGAAGCTACATTCTTAACAAATTATTCTTAAAATGGAACTGTTTAATGAAACTGCTTTTTAACTGCTGTGTAAAACCATGCATTATGAACAGCCAGCTATACATAATACAATATAACACTGTGCAAGGTAACAATAGTTCTGCTAGCCCATTCTTACACGGTTTTGAACTTTACCACTTTCACTTCATAACAGGGCTAGGCACTGTCTTTGCTGGAGACCAGCGCCCAAGGATAAAGTAGAGCTCTTACGGGCGCAGCCTCAGTGCTGGGAAGTTCAGGGGGTTTGGCAGCAAGCAGGTGTGTGAGCAAGGTGTACACTGCAGGGCAGATTGCACAGCTGTAAGACGCGGAATTCCCCTCAAAAGGACCGGCATGTCTTTGGAAATGAATTCAGCACCAAAATAAGAGAGAACTCTGACACGGGGAGGGAAAACAGGTTTTGATTAGTTCGAAATTAAATCTTTTCTTTGTGTTTTGTCTTCATTTTCCTCTTTCTCACTCTCCCTTCCCCAAGAGGTAGTTTTCAAGAAAGAATACAAGGGATCTTTTCATCTTTTAAGAGATGGTACAGGGCTGTTGCAATAAACTCTTCAGTGCTGCCCGTTTCCCTGTAAACACAGAGCATGCTGGAAGCTAGTGGATCTGCAGGCTTAGGTTCTGAAACACCGTGTTCCCTCACTGTCTGCTAGGGATTGCGTTTGTTGATTCCTTTCTCTCTAGCATGCTTGCAGTAGGTTTCCATGACTGATTATTTTTCATCGTATATTTCTGTAGATGATAACACAGAGCACAAATTAGGAAGAGTGGCTGCATGGCATTTGATGCTCCCATGTTCTGAAGGGACTTGCAGCTCTGCAGTACCTAGCAGGGTTTGTCACTGTAAGTCCTTTGTATGTTCTTCTTTATTATTTCATTGGCTGCATGAATGAAGATCCTGAGATCTTAATGCCAACTTTCATTCTGTATATTCTTGAACTTACTTACAATTATCAACAGTTCAAGTGTCAATCAAGAGATGAGCAGATGCCCTCCCCAAATTTATTGAAAATGCCATGCAGAAACAAATCAACTGCCAAGCTCTTTGGTAAGTTCTTGCTTTATTTTGCAATACCAGAGCTTTCTCTGCTCTTGCTGATCAATGTGAATAGTTTCCCAGCTGTGAAAGTCAGCAAAAAAAATTATTTCTTTTGCATCTGATAAAAATTTTATTGCCTTATCAAGCTCCAAATAAAACTCCTACTCTTTAAGCAATTCCTGAAAAACATAAATTAATTTGGGTTTGAATAATACCCCCAAACTCTTAAAGCTGCCAACTGAAAAAAAGAACAGATAATTAGGAGATGACAACAGACAGCACAAAGCCAACAGACGAAAAACTGGAACAGAGCTAGACAGCAACACTGGCCATCTAATCCATTAACAGCCTCCTATAATTATGTTTTGATTTTGCATTACACTGGTATAAGCACAAAAATACATTACTGAAGTTTTAATCTCCAGAAAAAGAAACCTCCTCCTGCCTAGCAGCACACAGCACACACAAATGTGACTCCAATTAGCACTATCGTAAATTTTAATTTAGCACTTGGTAGGAGCATTCAGCGCAATGTATGTAAGAGAGAGGGACTGATGGTCTGTTGAAGACGTTCCATACAAATATTCCATTGATCCACTGATCCCTTGATTCATATTTATAGGGTGAATAGGAGGGGTGGGGGAGGAGAAGATATGGGAATTTAGACCTCATGAAAAGTGCCAGAAGTTTCTCCACCCTCCCGACCCCAAAGTCTTCCAAATGTTTTTCTGTAGCTGCACTTTGCCTGTTATCAGTGCGTCACTGTCACCTTCAAGGCACTGGGGACAGACCTGTCCTTTTTCTGCACAGGCTGGGACATCATGGCTAGCAGCAGCACAGGCTCCCTCATGCTGCCCACCCAAGTCCCTAGCCCTCTGCAAGTGGAAAGCACCTCCAGCCTGAGAGAGAGGACCTTTGGCATCCTCTTTGCCTTTGAGGTTAGATTTTGCCCTGTGGGCATCTGTTTGCTGTAAGCATGATTAGGACAAACCCCAGGACACAGAAGCATTCTCATTCCATTTTATAAGTCAGACAACTGCCCAGCAGGTTAATAGTTAGCATTAATATTTAACAATGGTATGTGATTCCGTGCTGCACTGTGGTACATTTTCTGGTTCCTACCACACAAAGATGACTTGAGAAGTCTCCGGTTCCTGGCTGTGTCATAGCACATTTGGTTCTCCTTTTTCTTTCAGGGCTGTCCCATGTGGAGGTCATGCAGGCTTAGTCCTTCCAGCCGGCTGTGATTTGGGTTTAGCAGAATGGAGCATCAAGAACTTTGCTCCTTGTTGTTTAAAGTTGTTCCCTGGTGGAAACACTTATTTGCGTTTAATCTGCAGATGCCCACATTTATACAATTTGCATTGTTTAAAGCATCACTATTGTTGGGCTTGAAAAATTTCTGCTAGGTTTGACAGTGTATCCTGCGATGTGTGGTACAGCCCTGTGCAATTCTGTTTTAGTGAGGATCTCGAAATAGGGCCCTGTGGTTTTGTCTTTCTGTCTTTCTGTCTTTCTGTCTTTCTGTCTTTCTGTCTGTCTGTCTGTCTGCCTGTCTGCCTGTCTGCATTTGCTGTTTGTTCTGCTCTTTAATTACATTCATATCAGCTACTTTGAAGTTAATGAGACTGTTGGGATATGTAAAAGAGGATCCTGTATTGATTTCAGCCCTAGTATCTTATCTCTGCATCTTTCTCTTCCTGCCTGTCATGTGTTCTGAGTCACAGTTACTGACAAGTTTGATGGGATGCAATAGCTTTTGCCTGACATTGGGCTTTATCATACAGTCCAAACGTAAGAGGAAATGGATAGATAAACAATAAATGCCATTCTCTCTTCTCATTTGCTCATTAAGCCTGGCTTGTAGGAAGCATAATTTATTAAAGTTGCTGGGTTCCATCCACATTCTAGTTATGAAAAATGGTGCTTTTTTTCCTCATTCCTTTATAAACAAACCTTCTCCTGACTTCCTGTCTCCTTCCCCTATTCAGAAAGAAGAAACAGGAGTATAGAACATGGCAGGTGATAATGATGAGGTTTGGGATATACATCAGCTGAAGCTAAGATCCAAGGCCAAGTTAGGTCTTGAGTTTAGTTATGATGCAAGCAAAATATTTAATTGTTCTTATGCCCATCATCCGGAGATGGATTCTTACATATGGCCAGAGATAAAATAAGAGGATCTGTTGTGAAGAACAGAAGACTTCCAACACCAACTGCTCACATAACTGTTTTGGTACCTGGGAAATAATTTTGTAACTGTAGCTAGTCCATCAGGTTCCATCTGGCTTTTTTCTGTATTTGTCTAAACTCAGTAAATAATCACTCCAAGGTTTTGGAGCTGTTTCAAACTTGAACCCTTTGTGTAAGCTAGGGTTCACCTGTTCCACTGCCAGGTGGAAATCCCTGCAGGAATGTCACTGGGTAACTTTTGCTCTCTTCCAACTGCTTTTTCCTTGGTTTTCTTTAGCAACCCAGGTATGCCAGGCACCAGGAGCTTGACAGACATCTGTTCTGCTCCATCATGTGATTGACCAACTGGAGTCAGAGAAAACTAGTTATATAGTTTTAAATGGAAGTCTTAGTATGCTGCCTTTCAGTTTTACAAGGCTATTGCATACTCATTCAAAACCACTGTCCTATTATATTTTGTTTTTTTTCTCCTATTAATAATAAAAACTGAGTTACACTGTTATACAAGAACCTTCAGAGATATGTGAGAAGCCTGTGTTGGCAGCAAAGCATCATTTGGTTTCAGTTTGCATGGTATCGTCAAATTTATCCAAAAATGATTAAAATATAACTCAGGCAACAGAATTTCATCCTCTTTCCCATCAGGACAGAATCACAGAATATTAGGACCTGGAAGAGACCTCGAAAGATCACTCAGTCCAACCCCCTTGCCTGAGCAGGATCATCTAGAGTAGCTCACATAGGAACTTGTCCAGATGGGTCTTGAATGTCTCCAAAGAAGAAGACTCCACAACCTCTCTGGGCAGCCTGTTCCAGTAATCCATCAACCTCACAGTGAAAAATTTCCTCCTTATATTAAGATGGAACTTTCTAAGTTGAATTTGGATTTTAAATAGGATCAGTAGTCCCTTTTGTTAGTGCTGACTCTCAAATGTGCAATGACACCTGAGGCCATGTTTCACTCAGCCCAGCCCAGTTCACCATAAGGCTTCTTGTACCTTCATGAGGGTTCAGCTCATATTGCCTGTATTAGAAAGCTCATGCTCTCATATAATTGTTTTACTAGACTATAGCTTGAGAATTAAAATGCAGCAATAATGCTTACAAAGTTCACTCCTCCTGTGGAAGTGCTGCAGGGTTGTGAGGATCCAGTATAGTGACGTAATGAGCAAAATCAAGAGGTGGCAGGACTGTAGGTGTCTCTCAAAATACCCTGTTAAGCTTTTGATCCAGTAAAAGACTTAAGGACAATCTCAACCTGAAATAACCAAGGTTGTTTTGTTCTTATAGAGTTATTTGTTTTCTTCTAAAGCATGTATGGGTGGAAATTCTTTGACATATAGGTATCCAACAAAACAAAGCCCCGGAAAGTATATTATACCCATGATTCTAAAGAATCTAAATGTGATTATCAAGTATGTTTCTTGGTTCTTCCGGTGGCATTTTCAGCCACAGGCACTGTCAATCTTGCTGTGAACCCATCAAATCATGTGAAATAGAGCTGGAAGGGCTGTCAAAAGTCTGGTAAAAGGAAGTTCCCCAGAGTTAAGCTCATTTGGTGTCTTTTCATCGTCATTTACAAATCAGTCCCTTTTCCCTATGCATGTGAAGCCTTCAAAATGAAGGAGCACCAATCCCAGAGAAGGCAGTATTAGTTAGTTGGAAACCACAGTGTGGTGAGGTGACCCTGACTGGAGGCCAGTTGCCTACAAAAGCTGCTCTATCACTCATCTTCCTCAGCTGGCCAGGGGAGAGAAGATACTACAAAAAGCTTTCAGGTTGAGATAAAGACAGGGAGAGATAATTCAGCAATTACCATCATAGGCAAAACAGACTCAACACAGAATAAAATTAATCTAATTTATTACCCGATCAAGACAGAGTAGGAAAGTTGGCAATAAAACCTGATCTTAAAACACCTTCTCCCACAGAGCAGCACAGAGGGGAGATGGGGAATGGGGATTTTGGTCAGTTCATTATATCTTGTCTCTGCCACTCCTTCCTACTTTTGGGGAGGACTCCTCACACTCTTCCCCTGCCCCAGTGTAGGGTCCCTCTCATGGGAGACAGTCCTCCAGAACTTCTCCAACCTGAGTCTTTTCCATAGGGGCAACTGAAGCCCCTTCATGAACTGCTCCAGTGTGGGTCCCTTCCACAGGGTGCAGACCTTCAGCAACAGACTGCTCCACCCTGGTCCCCAATGCAGTCATAAGTCCTGACAGCAAACCTGCTCTAGTGTGGGCCACTCCACTGGCTGCAGGTCCTGCCAGGAGCTTACTCCAGTGTGGGCTCCCCACCAGGTCACATCATCCTTCAGATGTTTCCATGTGCTCCACTGTGAGGTCCTCCACGGGCTGTAGGTGGAATATTTGCTCTCCATCGTTTTCCGCAGACTGCAAAGGGACAGCTTGCTCCACCATGGTCTTCTCCAGGGGCAACAGGGGAATCTCTGCTCTGGCACTTGGAGTGGCTCCTGCCCCTCCTTCACTGATCTTGGTGTCTGCAGAGTTTCTCATATCTTTTCCTTTCTCTGATGGCAAAAAGCTGCCACTGGGCTGTTTTGTTTGTTTTGTTTTGGGTTTGTTTGGTTTTTGGTTTGTTTTTTTTTTTTTTTTCCTTGTATAATGTGCTATAACAGAGGGTCTATGATGGGCTTGGCCTTAGCCAGAGGTGTGTCTATCCTTGAGCTGATTGGCTTTGGCTATGTTGGACATGGAGGAAGCTTCTAAGAACTTCTTGCAGAAGACCCTTCTGCATCTCCCCTGCTATGAAAACCTTGCCACACAAACCACAGGGTAAAAGTTGCTATATTGGAATGCATTAGTTCTTCACAACCACAAAAAACAAAAACAAAAAGTATCCACGTATTTAATGCAGTGTAAGCAGTATGTAGCTCCAATGTATAAAACCAGCCTATAGTGAGGACAACTCTTTTCCTAGTTTTCCTAGGACAAACTAGTGAAGTGACCTTTCAGGGAACCTACTCAGTCTG
>VXBZ01001436.1:536063-618791 GCA_013399135.1 Heliornis fulica
TGAGTAGGTTCCCTGAAAGGTCACTTCACTAGTTTGTCTCCCTTACTCCCATGAAAAATTACATTTCCCATTGTCAGAAAGGTCTTTGAGTTGTCTGGGTAAAAATTGGTACATCGAGTCTTCACTTTGTATTTCGTATATGTGCATTTACTAAATCTTATTTAGCTGATATAATGTTTTAGTGATTACTGCAGATTTCTGTGAATTCATTGTAATTGCTAAAACTCTTTATTTTCCTACTCACCCCACAAAAACTACTCTTCATAGTCCTGTGTAAAAATAAACTCTATTCATACATTTATTTATTTTTTTATTTAAAATAAGATTATGCCTATTACAATTCCATCTGCAAGTGTCTTGGCATATCCTTTTTAGAAAGGGTTTATCTAATCTATTAATCTTTTCTTAAATTCAAGCTTTTCCTACACCAGTTTGCACAAAAAATATATTTTAATACAGAAAGAGAAATTCCCCAAGTACAAAGCATTGTTTTATTCTGTAAAATTATATTGTCAAGCAATGACAGAATAAAATTTCCCCATAGAAAAATATGCTGCAATGGCCCAATTTATTTCTATTCTAAAATGTGGATTTTACATATCATTAATCATATTTTTGTTATGAAGTGGCAGGAAGATGGCCTAGAAGTCTAAAATAAAATATGCTTCATTGTCACAGGGAAATCTACTCACCACCTGAACTGCTTAGGATTTTGATTCCTGTACAGTGAATACAAGGCACTTCAGGCAAGAGAAATTATAACATAATTGGCAGAAGTCCCATCTCCAGATGGAGGAACTTCTAAGTCTGACACATAATTTATGTTATAGGAGAAATAAAATAACTGAGCCCCCCTCTGATTACTCCACCCAGAAGCGAGGTTTAAGCAGACCTGTTCTTTGAGTTAAGCCCAAATTCTTCCCTGAAGCCTTCAGTGAATTCAGCAAAAAGCGTTCTGGAAGATACACAAAGGGCAATTGCTGCAGGACCCAAGAACGCTTTGTGTAGTCATTACACATTTGCTTTTGCTTCTCCAACTACATCCTGGAGATTTACATGTCTCCTGCTCTTCTAATATCTGAGTGCCTACTAGTCTCTAGTTATACTTGCAATGCTTTGGTGAAGTAGAAGAAGATTTTTTTCTCAGATGGAGTATGGCATGACAGAATAATGAAGTAACTTGTTGGGGAGAGGGAACTGAACCTGCATCCTTAGTACTAGACTGTACTTTCTCCTTATGCAGCACCTATTCTGGCTTACACAGAGCTTGAGCTGCATAAGACCAGCCTGGCAGTGCATGGTGATGCAGACCACTTGTGAGCCAAGCCAGCTGGATGTGGCTGTGTGAAACAATATGCTTACCAGCAGTGAAGGTGGTGGGCAGGAGGAATACTCAAGATAACTAGGGATTGTGATAATGGTTTAATGAAATATTCCATTTTCATATACCATCCTCTGGGTATCACTTGACAAATATCGATGCTCGCTTTTCTTCCCATCTCTGAATTTCCTTGTTCACACCAAATGCCAACTGAAGGGGAAGAAACATGAATATTGAAGACATTAGGTTCTGGGAAGCATCTTTAGATAAGTGTGGTTTCTCTAACCTCCTGTCCTCACTAAAGATTGTGCTTGGTTTTGATCAAGACACAGTCACTAGAGTAGACTTAAGTATTTTCCACAAACCCTCTATATTCTCAAACTTGGATGGAAGTATCCCTCTTGCTTAGATAGTAGGATATAACTACATGTCAGTTGTGAAATAAGGGATGAGTCTATTTGTTAGCTAATTTAAGAAAGAATAGCGTGCCTCAATAACCACACAGATATAGAAAGAGATGGCTCTTTCAGTACATGCTGTGGCTTACAGCAGACACAAATGTTGGGTGGGAAGCTGGACGTGGTCCCCTGAAGCTCACTGTTTGCCTGAAGCTAACATGGCAGTTTTGCTGTGGAATAGAGTCATTAGAGTTTAGAAAGAAATTTACTTGTTTCTGATCACTGGCCTCTGAACTATCAACACATTGAATCTATTTATGAATGCCCAAATCAAAGGTGTGATGTCCTGCAAAATGGCAGGAAGCTGGCATTCTGCCTAACTTTCTCTCTATTCCTAGCTTTCATGTAGTAAAGAGATTTATGGGCTTTCAGCTGCTGGTTTGTTGGGGTTTTGTTTTGTTGGTGGGTGTTTGGGGTTTTGTTTTTGGGTTGCCTTTTTTTTTAATATTTAATTTGTGCTTTTACCTTAAGTATGATGCTTTGGATTGGAGGGTAGGCTGATTTACGGAGATGGCTTTGGTTTGCCCCTTCCACTCTCTGGAATAGCCTTCCCAGCAGCTGTAAATTATGTGCTTGTCTGCAGCCTTCATAGCATGACCATTTCTCTGAAATGCAAGCAATATGGTGCTCAGCCACCCCTGGTCCTGTATCCCCTGTCTGTCATCGACCAGGATGTGAAAGTTAGAAGATTTTAAAAATTCTAGGTATGTTTCTGCCACACCATCTAGTCCCAGAGACGGGACTAGGAGTATAGGATGAAGGTAGAGGTCTTCTGGGTCTGAGCCTGATGGGAGAAAGAGGAAAGTAAGAGGAGAATGGGTGTAATGAGAGGGGCACTCCTCTGACTAATAGGGGTTTAAACAGGTACTTTGGGAGCCATCTGTGATTTTAACAGCCAGATCCACTCAACTGTACCAAAAGCTTTGGCAAACACCTTTACAGAGAGATTTATAGGATAAATAGCAGATATTTTTTAAAACCCCATAATTTAGAAGTTGGCTTGTGCACTAAAACTTGGAAGGTTGTTCTCCCACCAACTGTTTATTGTAATAATGATATTTCATTTTTAACTTGTGCTCTTGTGATTCTCGTCAGCCACACAACTCTTTGGTCTCGTTTGAAAATTGTGTTTAGCTCTTGGTCTCTTAGAGAATAAAACTGGAAGACAGGAAACCATGTTTCTTTAGAGATTCTATTGATGTGGAAGTTTCTAACAATAAGGTTCATTTCACTTTAGTTAACAACTGGCCATTTCCAACTCTGCTTATATGTTCTCTCCTCTCATTTCTACTTATTTCAGTAATTTTGTTTTCATAACATAACTTAGAAAGAAGGGCTGTGAAAGGTCTGAACTGATGATCTCTCTGGACAGGTCTTCTGAACATTTCTTCTGTGTTGTCATAGAGTGCTAGTCTGGATGATACAGTAGTATCTAGGGGTCATATTGTCTGATCCTACGGCTAGTCCAGTAAAAGCTTGCTGAAAGGTCCTCCACTGCTGGGAAAGGACTCATTTGAAGTGGGTTCTTTAAATGTAACTCCATGTTTGTAGAAATATACTATGGTCTGAAATAGGGATTAACATCTATTATGATGTTCAGATATCTGTAAAAGTTAATCCTGCCTTCAATTATAAAATATGCTTCTACCTGTTAATAATTATCAGAAATGGGAGCTAGCTAGAAATCTAAAGAGCACACACTATGTTTATTTGTATGATGGAGATCAGAGACTTAGAAGTTATCTGCAAACAGGGTGAATCTACTCACTGCTGATCTGAGTGAGAAGCAAGGAGAGCAGGTTGCAAGTCTTGTCTCCATGATGTAAGGAGAAGAGCATGAGCCCTTGCAGTCATGCATACCTCACTCCTGTGCTGGGTAATGAGTCACTAAATGTCCCAAGGTCAGGCAATACCCAGGGTCAGGCAATACCCAAGGTCTTTGTTGTAGTCCTCATTCAGTATGTTTGATACCAGGGAAAGTTTGTCTTTTAAAAGAGGAAAGATGCCAGCCTTGGTCAGAGAATGCCTGTGTTGGCAGTTTTCTGCATCATCTGTAACATGGAGCCTGTTATTGCGAGTTGCTCTTTTATCCCCCGTGCTAAGCAGGTTAGCTCTGTGCAATCCTCCAGATACTGTGACTCATGCGTTTTTGTTCTTGCTGTAGCTCATTTTAAGATGGGTTGGCCTCTAATTCTTCTAATTGTTAGCCTCTTTGGACACATTAAAGCCTGAATGGGATTAGTGCCCAGTACAAATATGACTGCTGTCTACAGGAACCTTCATACTGACTTCTTGAATGGAAGATCCCTGAGGTCCTACAACCCACCTTCCCATGGTGCCTTTATCTTCCTTTTTTTTTTCATTGCTTGTAACTGTGCAAAGCTGGTAATGCATACACTGAAAACTATGGAGAGACCTCTTGTGAGCCTCATTAAGAAAATACTTTAAACTTCTTTGAGATTATTTGAAATCCTGATCAACACACCCCCCAAAAAAACAGCAGGAACTTTTATGACCATGTTCTGGATTCATGGTTAGGCACTTGGGCTGCTGTTTATTCTCATGTCTGTCATTTTACATTGCTTAAAATTGATGAAAAGTAGTTTTATGTATGGCAAAAAAAAAGAGTACAGAACTTTTACGTACAGTAAAAAGTAGAGAGATGCACAGAGTGCAAGGAATGCTGTGAGTCAGTCCTGTGTGTGATCTTTGTTGTGTTTTGGAGGACAAAGCTGCAATAGGTGTGACTCCTGCTCCTTGCAGCAGCAGGAGTCACACCTATTTCATTCAAAAGTTCATGACATGAAGTCAAGTATGGTCTGCGTGCTTCCCGGCAAGCAAAAGGCTTAGGAGGATGCAAATGTCCGTATAGTATTCTCGGCACTTCTGTAACACACCATTTCTTTGGAATCTTTGTACAGACATTAATTCGTTAAGCTGATTGCTTTGCCAGGGTCACTGGACCCTTTCCTTTCAGTTCTAGAGATAGTGTTATTGAATTGAGCTGCCACACACCCAGACTCAAAAATGTCCATGGAAATAACATCCAGTGAACCATCAACCTGTTGGAGAATGATGTAGATTGTGTAAGGTTTAGGGGGCTATTAGCACCACTGGAAACTATATGCAATTATGCTAACAATGGAGAGGAGGTAAAAGGACAACAGAATGGAAATTTATTTTCTATTTGCCCTGTAGGATGATACTAACAGCCCTCTTTTATTGTCACGAGGCCAATTTTGGCAAAAATTCTATTCAGAGGGCACAGCTGGCAACAGCTGTCTGTAGTATGAAGTGTCTATTTTAGTGCATTTAATACTGTGGTGTCTTAAGTTAAAAACATTACACACTCAAAGTGTATTTTTTTTTGCATGCAGGCTATAAAGACTAGTTAGCAGTGCAACAGAATAGCTGTTATTTATATTATGTTATCGTTGTCATCCTCCATGCCAGACAGACTGTACTGTGCTAGCTGTGCCCCAAATGAGAGCAAAAACATACTCCGTTCTTAAAAAGCACTTACAGCATAAGTATAGAGCAAAAAAATAATAGACTGAAAAAAGTTATAGTTGGGAGAGTAAACAAGCAGTAAAACTGACAGGCAGAGGTCTTAGTACAGTAGCTGTCAAACCGTTACCGCTTTGCTTACAGCACTGTGATAATAATCTCGAGGCAGTTGTACCAGCTCCTTCCACAAAGACATGTGTTGTTAGATCAAAAACTAGTGTCAAAGTGCTTCAGTTTTCTCTAGGAGTTTTAAATGTGAATGCTTGTACCCTAAAAATACAAGCTATGCTTGAAGATTCATGGTCTGTCTAAAACAACTGAAAGCTCATCGGAGCAGAGGGAATAATGGGGGCGCCTTCATGCGTTGGCTGTGCTGACAAGAAAGGGGAGAACTCTGTGGCACTGGCCTATGTGCTGGGGGGTCACTAATCGCTAATTTGCTGATTAGTGACATTTTTACCAGCCTCGCCAGCACTCTGGGCTGGGCTCTCCCTCTTCCTGGGGTCAGAAGGAGGCACGCTCTGATCTGGGAGCAACACTCAGGAAATGGCTTAGCGAAGCAGAGGCCTCCATGAATTTCCATGTTAGAGAAGACTCTGAAATCAATACCCTGGGCCAAATGAATGGAGCTATTCATTTCAGTGGGGTGTGGGTGGGGAGAGGCTGGGTTTGAAAAGACCTGCCAGATTTTGTGAAGGCCCTGCACTATTCCTGCAGTGTGTGTCTAACATCCCTGGCCAGCCTCTTCCATGGCAGCAAGGTACCAGCAAGGCATCCTCCCTGACTTGTGTCTGCTCTCCTACTGCCCTTTTTATTATAATGATACCTGCTTTACTTCATAATCTCATCTGAAGATGACTTTGCCTTCTTCACTGACATCCTGCCCGACCTCTCAGCCCCTTGTCTCCTTTTCCTCTCACCCCTACTTGACTTATAAGCCCTTGGCAGTACTCCCACTTACTGAGAGAGCCTTGCTCCTGTTTTTCCCAAAACACTGGTCGTCCTCTGATCCGTTTGTGCGCTGCTTTCTCTCTCACCTCTATTTCTTTCAACAAAGTGTATTTACCCTCTGCCCCTTGCCTCACCCTGCCCTCTTGAGACCTCCAATCCATTAATGTCTATCACTTTTTTGTCACTCTCAGCATCCTCTCCCTGCTGTCTGCTCTCCTAAGTGACCTCAGCTATTGCTTCCCTCCACTTCAGTCTTTCCTTGATCCTCAGCTCTTTCTTCACTGTCTCCTCAGAAAATTTGCCCCGTGAACCCACTCAGCCCAGCTTCACAACAACAGTTCTCACCACATTGTGCTTGTCATCTTCCCAGTTTATTTTGCTGCTTCCTCTGTCTGTGCACCCTGATCATCACTTGAATTTGGTTAGCACTTTCCTTGATTTCTTTCAGATCCTTTTCTGAAATCTCCTTAGGTTTGATACAAGCAAAATATATGATAGAAGACATACAGTGTTTTTCTAAACATCTTTGTATGTTTTATTATTCCTTGCCCTTTGTTATCTGTCAATTTTGGTGTGTTTCTTCATATTTGAGTAACAGATTCTTGTCATAACACAAAACTGACAGTGCGTGGATGCTTCCAGACAAGAGAGCTGAACTCTTCAGCTTTTCTTGCTGTCTGAAGGAAGTTGCTATACCTTACTATCCTCCCAGAAAACACAGTCTCCCTAGTTTGATAATTTTCTATCAGCCTGACTATGTACAGCTGTTAGTGGTGGGGATTGCACCCTTATTTTCCTCCAAATTGTCAATTTCCTCTGTTCTCTGTGCAGTTTTGCTCACAAATCTCTTTAAAAGGCTCTATATTGTCTTTTCCACAGTAGCAACTGAATTGATATTGCCAGCAGCTGATGTTTCCTGAAGAGGGAAAGGCACAGTAGGGAATCGCTATCATGTCTGCAGTTGGCTATTGTTTTAATATCATTGAGACATTAACAAATTTGCTAACTATTTAACCATGAGTCCAGGAAACACACACAATTTTCTCTGCTCTTAATAGGTTTATTTAGAAGTGCAGCAGCAGCCTGGAAAGGGTTAATGAGGTCTTGATTACCTCTGAAAACTGTGGCTGCAGCTCAGGCAGGACATCCCTTTGAGATGCAGCTCTGCAACAGGACAACCTGCCCAGGTCAGGCACGGAGGCTGCGGTGTGGGAGGCCATCTCTTCTCCTCACCATAGCTAACTTCAAACACTCTCACCGTTCATTTTTCATATCCAGCATTGCTTACAGTTCATTTTTATTCTTCTGTCATGATTAAACTTCCCTGGATTTTTATGGTGGAAGCTCTTCTGTAGTATTAACTTAGGATGAGTTTCGTGGTATCTCACATACTTCTACCAGGCACTCAAAGTATCTCTTTCTTGCGCCCTTTTCTGGTGTTTATGCCAATTCCATTTACCCTTAAACAAATGTGTAGGATTTCTATGTGTTTTTAGATTTATTTGGACCTTTGAGTTTTTAGACTGCTGTTTCCCAGGGAGCTGTCATTAAGTTTCAACTCAGAGCTGGTTCAGAAGTTAATTCTTTTTTTCCCTTCTAAAAAAACCCAGTCCATAAATCCTTACAGTGAAGGGACTGGAAGAGAATTCCTCCTAAAAAGAGTCTCAGCAGCTGAACTTTAGTTACAGTATTTGCTTGGGACACTTATCTGAGGCATGAAATAATAAGTAATTTTAAATTAAACAATATTTATGATGCAATCATAAACTTGAAAATCTTGCTTTCTGCTACTGAGGCTGGAAAAGTGAACAGCTAGAAATAATGCTGATTACAAGGACTGTAGAATAAGCTGTAGAGCTCTGGGAGGAAGTCTTGATTAAAGACAGCGTTAAGCTCCAAGGAAAATGGAGACTTGGAAAAATCTTTCAGAACTTGTAACTTGAGAATGTTTGCCTTTATGGAAGGCAAGGGAGATGGATGATGCTTGAACTACTCCTGAAATAAAAGGGCCTTTACCCTTTCCTTCTGATTAAAGCTTTTAAAATTTTCCTGAAATACTGTGACTGTGCTTAAATATATATTTGCTTTTGAAACCTGACTAGTTTCAGGAGGTTCCCTGTCTTAATTATAGAAGATTTGTGCTCAGTTTTGCATATGTATTATAAAAAAAAAATGATGAAGCAAATCTTGCTAACTTCTCGGCCCAGGACTTCAGGAATCTCTGTTAACTAGCAAAATATTTCAAACAGAAATGCATTCTAAAATGAAGAGGGTTAGAAATTTCCTCTTTCAAAGCCACTCCTTGTGAAGATGCGGGCCCAGTTCTTCCCTCTTTGAAGCATTGTTCTAGTTGTGGCTCTGGCTGTTGTATCTTTGCACCTGCTTTTCTTCCCAATGCGCAATAGCTCACAGAGCTGGAAATAATTACAAGAGTGCAGAAGATTGTGGAAAGGTCAAGTGTTCCTACTCAGATCTCGGCTACATCTGCTTCTCCATTGTATGCCTGGTATAAAGACAGCTTCCCAAACATCCTGTCCTTCCTTGCACCTGACCATGGGCACCTCTTGGAGTCCTGCCAGGGACTGCTGGCTCGAGCCTTCTGTCTCCTACATGAACTGCACCTATCTGTACCTCAGGCAGCATTTTGCCAATCTGCTCGCTGCTCTATATTTGGTGTTTGCCACACCTATGTTTACATCACTAAAGAGAAACAGCTACAGTCAATAAAGGTATGATATCCCACTCCAAGTAGCCCTTGATGCTTCTTGTTTGGGTGATTAGAGGATTTCCCCTCCTTTTCCTCCTTGTAGACCTCTTTGCCACCACTGGCCCCATCCAGGAGAGCAGTAAGGACCTCCTGGAGGATGTATACCAGCCCAGACCATAGGGATTTCTCTTTGTGTGAGCTAAGCCTACTCACTGCCCTGAAAGCAGAGCACCTCCCCATCCCTCCCACCCGCCAAGCAAGAGCATGGACCAAGAGGCACACTGGAACAAAGAGGAAGCCCATGAACATCAACTGTAAGAAACACAAGCTATTACTCTCCACTCTATAAATTAGTATTCCTACAAAAAAAAACAACCAAACAAAATCACAAAACTCACCAACAATAAGTACAAATTCTGCTTTTTGTGCATTGCATAGAGCAGATATATTCAGAGGTAGGTAAAAAAAGATACTATATTCAGGTGCCAGTGAGTGCCAGCTTAGGTGAAATATAGTAGTCCAGACAACAATGATAATGCTTAGACTTTGATCAGCACCTTTTAATCTCTCCTATTATAAATGAAAAAGATTTGTCTTCGTCTTCAGCTACTGGAGTTGGATGCAGTCTGGTGCCCAGATGACTTAAGTCTGCTGTCCTGTCAGATTTAAGGAAGTTTGGCTCCAGGGCTACTTTACTGTAGCAGTCTAAGGCATAGAAAAACAATACAGACTTTGGATACCATTCATTTTGATCTCTGGAGATCCGACAGACAAGTCATGACTGTGAATGTGGCCAGTTTGGAGGGAAATTGTCCCATATGCTGATCATGTATCTGTTGTCCAAATCTACTCAGTGGCATCAAAGGATTATCTGTAAGGAAACAAGAAAGGAAGTAAATCTGAAAACAGCGCTGAAACTTCTAAACACGCAACATCTAAAATGGCTTGGCCCCCTTATGAACTGCTGAGAGCTTCATCGCTGCAGTCTGTGTGAGTGTCATCCGAAACAGTGGGGGAAAGCAAAATACTAAACCCAAAGCAGGAAACAGTTTGCCTAGGTCTGATGAGCCGAAAATGGAAAAATACCCCTCATTTCCACAAGCACACCTGTGTGACATGCATTGAGCATGCCAGAGACTGGAGTGGCATGTACTGAAAGTGTCATGTACTGACAATGTCACTAAAATCGCTCTCTTCTCGTGAGAGCCATTTTAGTGACATTGGCGCATCTACACTCGAGTAAACTTGTTCCCAGATATTAAAACAAGAGTTGTTTCACAGGATCTCTTTCATGAGGTTATATTGTAAACACTGAATGGAGAATGCCAAAGCCTTACTTAGCAGTCCCAAATGGCAGGTATTACCTTGATTGTAGAGTACAAAGGAATTAAGGCCTGGGAAAAAAAGAAATTTGTTGCTGCATGACAAGAGAAACTATATATATTTGGCCATTGCTGAACAAATCATGGGAGAAAGCAGCAATGTTCTTCAGAAACCTTTTTTTTTTACTTCTAGGAAAGGTCAGGGTCCACAGACATTGAATCCTGTCAATATTACTGTAGATTGTTATCTTCCAGTTTGTAAGTGTCTGCAGAGCATAGATTTACTCATGGTCTCTCTCAGAGTCATGTCAAATTGATCTGTTTTCCTCTTATGTCAAATAGTATGCCTTGTAAGAGGAACTATTTAACTTTGACTTTAGGTGTTTGACATTCTTGGGGGCATATATTTCATTGCCTTAAGATGATTTTATGAACAAAGGGGGCAAAACTCTTCTCAGAGAACGATAGTTCCTTGTCAAAAGGAAGAATATGTAAAGCATAGCTGAGATTTGGGATGGATCTCATTCTGCTTGAAGACTTTCATTATTAAAAGCAGGTAGTTAGGCTATGGAGTAGGGAGAGTCCTTATCGTGATGATATCAAGCTAGAACAGAAGCAAAAGCACCTCAGAGATGAGCTTTGGAGTCTGCATGATCTTGATTAATTGTCAACATGGTCTGAAGGGAGCAGGGGCAAGGAAGTACAACCCAGCCCCAGAAGTAATCGGCTACAGGAACAGGGAGTGCAAAGCTGGGTAGGGAGCAAAGTGCCCAGGGGTTCATACTTCATGCTTTGCACAGCAGCTAGGCAGCTGAGTTCAGAGGGTCATAGGTCCCTAATACTGTGCTTACTTGTGCTACTTAATGTAGCTGTTTTGGGTTGTATTCTCAGAAGTACTTAGGAACCCAGCTTCAGCTGGAATCAGTGAGAATTTGACTCCTAAATACTTCTCAAGAATCATGATCCCTGTGCCTCCTCTGTAAAATGCAGAAGGTAACACCTCCCTCTCTCGCAAGCGTGCTGTTAGCATAAATACAGTAGAGATAGTAAAAAATTCAAATGCTCTGGTAATGGGGATCATATGAATACTTTGGATAAAGCTGTTTCTCTTTCCTACTTGCACCTCCTTACATTTCAAATTAGACTAAAATTAATCCAATACAGCTTTCTCATCCTTACAGTATTTTTAGATGCTTTGCAGTGCTGGTTTTGGCACTTTTCTCCCTTAGGGCATGGCATGGAGTAGCACTGTCTGAGAATTACAGATAAAATGGGACAGAAAAGCTGAACATGTGGATACCAAGAAGGTTTTCTCACAACTCCCAACTTGTAACTAATAATCCGGATGTGAGAGTCCCCTTCCTAAATTACCTCCAATCAGATCTCTAATAGCCATTATTTGGGTGTATGCATGTACACTTTTAAGTATTGTTGGTTAAATCCTTGCTAGTTACAAGTCTCACCTTAGGCTGCAAGGATTGCAGGTGTATTACAAAGATACACAGGTGTATATGTTTTCTTGGATTATACAGTGAAATAGTCAAGCAGTTCCAGCTGTGGTTCTTCAGGAGGGTTTGGACAAGCAGAGAACACTGGTTTAGAGTGAGAAGATCTAGTGAAGAGAACAAAATGCATGGACAGAAAGTCTGCCTTAAGTATTTCCAGAATGGGACCAGATAAAAATTCAAGAAGTGAATGACAGAATTGATGCAAAGCCAAGAGAAAATGCTCTGAGAAGATAAGCCCAAATCCATCCCCTCTACTTTTGAGATCAGAAGAGTAGAGATCTGGCCTTGATCATTTTTAAATACATTTTGAAGTATGGGACAGTTAAAATTTTGATTCAAATGTCAGTTCCCAACTGCTTGGGAGGGATGTAGGATGGTGATGGATATTGCTATAAAAGAGCAATGTCAGTTTTTGGTGGGATATTTGCATAGTAGCGTGACAAAATGCATTTTTTCATCTGTTCATGACAGTTAACATCAGAATGAAGATGATCAGGGCTGACCAATGGTAGTGCTACTGAAGTCCTGGCCTCGATGGTCCTTCAACACCCTTTATTCCACTCAGGAGAAACAGGTTGGACTCCCTGAGAGAGGAATTTTATGTGCAGTTTTGGGCAGTAGGAGGGCAAATGGAATGGCTGGATGTGCTCAAATCTGGAGCCAGAGGGACAAAAGGGAGAGCAACGGGGAGGGAGCAAAAAGGAAATCATGTCTGGGTGCTGTATGACTGAAGTGGTGTTGCCTGCAATACTCCAGCAGGAAACAAGGTGTGTGTTGGACAGAAAAGTAAATATTTGTGGTGTTCTTGTTTTCAGGAAGGATAAGAATTGAGACTTTTATAAAACTGGTGAAAGAATTGGGTTACTTTTATGTGGAAGTGGTTCTGGTCTGTAGTGGAACTGACATGTTTTGTAGTTTCCAAACTGAGCTTTATTAAATACATGTTTTGGGGAGGCTTATGGAGAAAAGTACCTTCAGGATCTAATATTCAAGGAGAAAGATGCCCGTGAGGACTCTTCAACCTGGAACTGCCAGGGTAGTTTCTGTGACTGTAACTAGGCTCACTGTTAATATGGCAGCAGGCAGAAACCAAATCAGTGTGTTTATGCGCTTTCCCTCGCTACCCTACCACACTCTGATCCTGCTCCTCTGAAGTCTCTTTTTGCTCAGTAGCAGTAGATCCAGACACAAGTGAGCAGGTAACAGGCCCTCAAACAGAAACAGCTACCCAAATTCTTTAGATCTTGCCTGTGTTGGCAGGATATGTAGATAGCACAGCATTGCTCCTGCACTGATTGATGCTGTTTGCAGCCAGATGTGCTTCTGTGCGATTGGCTGTACAGTGCATTCACATTCATTGTTACTATAAACCCAAGCCTAGTTGCTATGACCTGAGGCTGTATCCTGTTCACTGCCCTGACTGAACAAGAGATCCAAGCTGGACTTCATAAGAAACACCTGCATGGCTTTTCCAAGCAGGGGCCAGCATTTTACTGCAATATGCAGTGGTCAATAGCAGTTTAAAGATCAGCAAGATATAGGGCAGCATGGACTATGATTTCTTCATGACTTTAAATGGGTTTTAAAAAAAAAAATATATTCCAACACATAGCCCCGTTGATAGTGTCAGGAGTTCTCACAGTACTGCAAACCAATGTACTAGGATGTATTTTATTTAATAAGCCTGTGCAAGCAATAGGAGATAAGACGGCTATGAAAAAATAGAAAAGGAAACATCTTAGGAGCTCACGCATATAAGCTTAGGGGACTTACTTCACGCAAGTTTCCACGTAATTCTTTGGTAAATGTTTCTTCCTTAAATGAAATTTAAGTGTCATCTCTGATTTTAAAGGCTGGGACATGTCTGATGGCTGTGCCTGTGTTTGCAAATGCTCTCTATGCTTTATTACTATACGATTGTGAAATGTCTGAATGTGCTTTGATTTGCATTATTTCTTTTCAGTCTTTCTTTCCATCCCAATTTTCAGCTCCCTTTTGTCCTGAGAAATTAATAGGCATTTTTTTTTTGGCAGCAAAGCAACTGCCTGGTTGGTGTAAAGATGTCTTTTTCAGCTGTGTCTTCTTGCTGTATGCCCCAGGCCAGACTCCCTGACAGGTCACCCAGTGATGGCACCGGGGCCTACTCGACAGCACTGTTATTAATTGCAGTGCCAGGGAGGGGATGCTGGGGCCAGTGGGCCCCCTTGTCGCCTCTGAGGCGGTCTGGGCCACACCACGCGCAGAGTCCCTGCGTCAGGAGGCAAAAGGCAGCCAGCAAAGAGCCCACAAAGCAGAGGAACAGGCTCCTGCTGCCAAATATCATGTCCTTATGCTCGGCACGCCTCATTGGAAACCCTGCAGCACAGGCTCAGCATTCAGCCTTTTCCTTGCCCTGCCACATCAACAGAAGGTTTACCTGCACCACACCATGACCCAACACCCAACCCCAGTGATGCGAGGATGATCAGGGAGCTACCTGGATATACAGCTGGGCTGTGTGCCCCTCCATGGCTTGGAGGGAGGTGGCAGAGCTGCAGGCAACTCAGCAGCACAAACCCATCCTATGGCTCCTGGGGAGGGCTGTGTTGACAAGCATGAGCTGTTCTCCCACCCTCACCCAGACGTGACTGTGCTGGATGAGTCCCAGCCCCTCCTGGGGGTCATTCCCCGCCTGCAGACCTGCCATCGTGTCCCATGTTTGGTTGTAGCCCCTGTGTCTGACAGGCGAGTCAGGGCTAGCTCTTCTCACCCTAAAACATACAGTCTGGTGAGCTTCAACAAAGTGCCTGGAGCTGCCTGAAAGTGCCCTTCAGACTTGGGGTACAGGAGCAGATGAGGGCCCTTCAGCAAGAGGCTTGTTTGTTGGGATTTTGCTTCAGGAGAATTTAATGGACAGTAATAGAAGAAAGTTGGCTCCTTCTATTCATACTGTGTGTGAGCTGGGCTAAAACAACGTGAATGGAAGGCAGAGAACAGTGTTCATCCTTGAGTGCTGCCAGACTCCTCAACCCCACTGTGTGTGGCCAGTCTGTGGCCCTTATGGCTAGAAGTCTTTTGCAGATGAGGGTAAGGTCCCTGTTTCTTTTCAAGCATGTGGCAGGTTTCCCCAGTGCTTGCTTTCCTAAAGCCCCTTGCTTTCAAACCTGACCCTTGTGTGTGAGACCCTTGTCTCAGTAAGGACCATCCCACTCATGAGGCTGTGTTACCTGGTTTACAGGTAATGTCTTATGAGCCCTGTAAAAGTCCCATGGTGGAGTACCTGGATCATGTCACTAGCAGCACACCTGCCAGCATGACTCATGGCATGCGTTTTCCCCTCAGTTAAGAAAAGCCTGCAGCAGAGCAGTTGTCAGATCCATCTGGGCTGTATGCTTATACCAGCACGGGGGAAAACACTGCATGTTCAGGTGCACCATGTGTGTTGCTGCACCAGTGACGTCACTTCAAGTGAGGGGCATGACTTGCCCTGAAGGTTGGGACGATACAACCCCATGGTGAACAGACAGGACAGCAGTTTACAAAAATGCTGGGTTTAAATTGTGTCCTAGTGTGTGGAAAGCAGGGGAGCCTGTCATACACATCACAGTTTCTGTCCCTATGGGTTATCCCAGGAGAAGATCAGTGCCTCTTACTTCTTCTAGTCCCTGCCAGCCCACAAGAAGCAGCACAATATGGGGATGAGATGCCATTGCTATGACTGGATTGCTGTCACTGCACAGTCAGACTGCATCTGTGGAAAGGGAGCACTGCCTGTTCCTTGGGCTGTAAGACGCAAGAGTACATGTCCCCCATTGATGCAAACCCTGACTCTTAACAAGCTGGGTGGTCTCGGTGGAGACTTTTAACCTCTCTGCACTTCTGCTTCCTCTATGTGTAAAATGGGGATAGTAATAATTAACTGTTTCACAGAGGTACTGTGTTTTCATGTTCATAGAGTGCTTTGAAGGGTGAAGTACTTAGTGCTATTGAAGCTTTTCAAATGCAGCTGTATTTCATTGCGTGCATAACAGAGAGTGATATATTGATTTAGAAACATATTTGAAACTCTTGATAATTAAGAAGTTAGGCAATGGCAATTAGTGCTTTCAGACATGGTGTTACTGCTCTTCTCCAAACTATAGCTCATTTAAAATCCTAGCCCTATAATTTATTAGCAGTATTTAATACCTCAGTGACCATAAAACTTAGTGTTTTATTACCACTGATTAACATACGTTTGATGTTCTGCCCAGTGTTACACAATCCAAAACAAATTATTCTCAGGAAGCTGGATATTATATAAATACAGAAAAGCAATAAATAATGCATTGGAGAAACATTTTTCTGTGGGTTCTAACATGCCACAATCCCTTCAAATGACTTAGACTTCTTAAGCAATTTCTCCATCCTCCAGGAGCATTTGCACCACAGAACAGACCATGCTGCCTATTACCCTTGCTGCTGGTTTGCTGGTCATTCCTGGCATGCTGTCAGCCTCCGATACCACAGGCTACTCATACCCTACCAGAGGAAACCTGGAGTTGCTTACTTAGAGTGTCTTCAGTTATGGTAGTCTTCTTAATAAGATGCAGATGTGTAAGAAACAGAAAGGCTCTTTCACATTTCAGGATGATTTTTTCCCTCCTCTCAACCTGGTATGAAGAAAGAAAAGAAAAACTTTACAAATGCATTTATTACTGGTTCTCTTGAGTCTATTTAAGGCAGAGCTTGGGTAAGAGTAGGGGTTGAGGAGAGGGAAAGCTGAATGATTTAGGGATTATGAACTGTTCAGGATCAGATTTTTCTCGGTTGGGTTTGATGGTGCAGCTGTGATAGGTACCTGTTGAAAAATCACAGCCTGTCTTGTCAGATTTTCATTGACAGTGCCCAAAAGGTCTCTGTAAATATCAGTAGTTTCAGAGATTTCAGCTAGGACTAAGAAGTCCAAATGCGATAGGTCCAGTTGTACAGCTGAATTATATCTCTTCAATCCCACAGTTTATTTTTCTGACAGCCCTGACAAGTTTGAACATTCCTGTCATGGACTTTCATGGAAGGGTTGGTGACTCCTGAGGAATTGACTGTTTCAGTCAGTGATAAAAAGATGGGGGATGGAAGATGAAACAGTAAAATGATGGGCCGAGTTTCTAGCTGCTGTAATCCAGCGCTGGTTGAAGCATGGTGAACTGCTTAATGGCCCCTTTCACACTTCTGCCTTGCCATGTGGTAGTTGGAAAAAGCATCAACCTCAAAAATGCACTGACTGCACACCCTCCCTTTTCCTTAGAGCCTTCTCTTGCACCCAGCATATTCCAGCAACAGGAGGTTTAGTCATTAGCCCAGTTGGGTCAATAATGGATATTTTATTTCAGTGGCTAACTTAAAATTGCATCAGGTCAAGCAAAACCATGTATTTTCCTTCTTTTGGAGAAGCAGCAAAATGAGGACATTCACATTAGAGTCAACCTGGACAACTTCAGCTAGCTGCAAACAAAAGGATTTAATTACCTTTTGGACTATTTAGGTTTCTTTCCTAGTCTTGCATGGATCAAACTTTAAATGAAAATGGCATTGCATAAGGACAATTGAAAATTTTGTTTTAAGTATGCTGAAAAAATACTTTTGGCATCTTATCGAAACCTGATTTATGAAAGATTCACTGAAAGAAGTGTTGCCTATCTATTCATAAGCCATCTGATAAACCATTTCCAACACCAGACCTAAGCAGCTCCCATTTCAAGGAGTTTTCCAGAAGATTGGAATGTGAGATTAGAAAATCTAGGTTTTGAATCCCTATTACAGGATGACTGTGAGCCAGCAATGTGCCCTCGTGGCCAGGAAGGCCAATGGCATCCTGGGGTGTATTAGAAGGGGGCTGGCAAGTAGATCAAGAGAGGTATTCTTCCCCCTCTACTCTGCCCTGGTGAGACCACACCTGGAGTATTGTGTCCAGTTCTGGGCCCTTCAGTTGCAGCAGGACATACAACTCCTTGAGGGAGTCCAGGACAGGGCCATCAAGACGATTAAGGGAGTGGAACATCTTCCTTATGAGGACAGGCTGAGGGACCTGGGTCTCATCAGCTTGAAGAAGAGGAGACTGAGGGGTGACCTCATTAAAGTTTCTAAATATGTTAAGGTTGAGTGTCAGGAGGATGGAAGCAGGCTCTTCTCAGTGATGACTAGTGATGGGACAAGGGACAATGGTTCCAAGCCAG
This sequence comes from Heliornis fulica, assembly GCA_013399135.1. Classification (NCBI taxonomy): domain Eukaryota; kingdom Metazoa; phylum Chordata; class Aves; order Gruiformes; family Heliornithidae; genus Heliornis; species Heliornis fulica. The sequence goes on from VXBZ01001436.1 coordinate 554,032, forward strand.
AACATAGGAAGTTCCATCTGAATATAGGGAAGAACATTTTCACTGTGAGGGTGACAGATCACTGCAACAGACTGCCCAGAAAGGTTGTGGAGTCTCTTCTGGAGACATTCAAGACCAATCTGGATGCATTCCTGTGTGATTTAATCTAAGTGATCCTGCTTGGGCAGGGGTGTTGGACTAGATGATCTTTCGAGGTCCCTTCCAACTCCTGACATTCTGTAATTCTGTCTTGCTGTCACCTCACCATGTGCAAACTAGAGGCCAGATGCTGCTAACCCTGTCTTGCAGACATGGTACATAAAGCCTAATGCTCACACAAAAGTGGGCAATTTTAGTCTAACTTTTCCAGCCCTGGAGAGTATATTCCGAAGCTGACAAAAACTTAGAGTTTATGTTGCATCCAGGGCTAAGGTAGAGGCCAACCAACTCTTTCTCAGACTCACTCCCAGCCAATCTGAGAGATATTTCTCTGTAAAATTCTTCTTGTGAACATCTGCTAATTTCTCTTAGAAATATCAATAAGGTTGTGAAAACACCAATTAAAAATTCACAAAGAATTTGCTAGTGACTTGTTTAGCATTTGCTAAGGCACATGAGAGATTTGGGCGCCAAAAGATAAAAGGATTCTGACACTGTGATTTATATGTTAAGAAGCCTCTCCCCCTCCCCCATTCTCTCTTTATTTTTTAAACTCCCCTTAGTCCTACTGCCCTCCAGCATTGCTTTTTGAGAGAGGCTAAGGTAACTTTGTATTTTCTCATGAGTGCATGTCAGTGCCTGTTCCTTAGTTCTACATCTGGCTTAAGTGCATTCAGGTGAGTCATATTAACTTTGTGCTTAGTTTTTTCTTTCTTCATTTATCAACAACAACAATATTATGTGGAGAGCTTTTATTTATCTTTTTTCCACCTAGTCTGTTAACCTGGAGAGCCATGTATGTAGACCTGAATTGAACAAATAATGGAATTATTAGACAAGATGGTGATACCCTTTCATCCTAGTTTGGTGATGAGTTAAGTTCCCTGCTGCTGTTACCTGAATTTATACTCATCCATGTAGACTAAGCAGACTGACATTTATACTGAAGTAGCTTGTTGCTCTTTCCTCCCTTTGCCATGGCACAGAACCTTTTGTTTCTGTCGGTCCTGATGCCTTAGACTGGAGTGCCCAAACTAAGGTCTTTGGGCCATGGGAAATAGACCATGAAAACTCACTCAGCCACAAGGCGTATAGTGGGACTCTTGTGAAATGGAGCACCACAGACAAGGTGCAGGACCTGTTTTCATTCTACCAACCCACCCTGGTCTCTCTTTCCTGCAGAGAAAGTTAATGCAACTTATCTGTGAAAATTGCATGTACAGCAACTTGTGATAGGTATGTGGAGACGAGATCCCATGATATGTGCCCTTTGCTCGTGTCTGGAGTAGGCATGACTGGAGAGGCTGGATCTTCCCACAGTGTTTGTGGAGACAGGATCTATCATTTACTCTTTTCTCTATGGTATTGAGAGCTCCAAGGGTCCATCTGAGGCCAGAATATATGCTGTACCATGAGTATGTATTAGAAAACTGTTATCACCTGCTAAGTAAGTAGGCATGGCAGTCCTTAGTTTTTGGGGACTTGAAAATCATCACTGCAAGGAAAAATGCATATCTAAATTCACAAGAAATATAGGTCCTACTGTTGCAGGAAGCATCCATTATCACCAGTGTATTCAAACAACAGAGCTGAACTCAGCACTCATCAAAATTTGAACAGAACGTATCTTGACAATTTGTAAAGCAACACTTTTTTCCTTGGCTCTCTCTTTCCTGTCTGCTCTCATGTGCTTAGATAGGTAGAGGTGTCCCAGAGCTCATCAGAATTCATTTACTAAGAATATCTAAGCTACTGAATTAAATTTCTGTCCAAAATATGGGGAAATAAGTATATAGTAAAGATCAATGCTCGCTCAGTCAGTTGCACTTAATGTAGGACATATGTGTGTTTGGGAAGGCAATGGAAAGCAGTGAGCTTTATGCCACATCTTCTTTTCCCTTTCCGATCTCAAAGCTACTCTGTGCCCAGCTGCACCAAACCCAAGGATGCTTTTTGCTTGTGCTCTGTGTATTCCTGGTTGTGGCAACTGTTTGGTCATCTGGATCATATGTACTGGGCTTGAAAAGTGACCAAGGAATGTGTCAAGTGAAATGTATGGTATGCAGGTAGGGTCACTTGCTAAAGGCCTTTCTAAAGCTCAGTACAGAATGAGGAACAGCAGCTGGCTCCCAATCTGGAGCTGTCTGCTTCCACTGCTCCAGGGCCCTCTGCAACGTATGGCTTTTACTCCAGGACCCAATGTATAGGTTTGCCTTGGTACTCTATTTGCCCACAATGATACTGCCTTGTGGAGGTCTCAAGAGGGTCCCAGCCCAGGCCTTAGCTGGGGGCAAAGTTTCCTTGCCTGTGAGAGGCTAAACAAAGTCGGACATCTTCCTGTTTCAATTATGCAAGGTAAAAGTTGTACGTGGGTCGCCTTTTTGCAGGAGACTAAAAAGGCTGCTGTTTGGTTTTGCACCTACCTATATGGATCTTACTGATGGTTTGATTGGCATCCTCCACCCAAACAAATCATGTGGGAAGTCACTTGGGAGGGTCAGGAGCAAACCAGGTGCTGGCATTATCTGTTCTTGGTATCTGTTATGTACAAATATAAACAGAAGGAGGTTCTCCTTGAGTGGTGCTAGTGAGAAGATTAGCTTTGAACTGTCTGCCCATTTGGGAGAAAACACCGACTGTTCATTCGAAATACATCTTGGCAGTATTGTTAAGGATGTGTTTTATGTGTGAACCTTATGCCATACTCTATACATAACACAGACATGGCTTTCCAGAAACCTCTTCTTACAGGCAATGGGCTGCAGGCTATGTCATCTCCCAGGTGCATTGGTTAATGCTAATCTTATGAAATCCAATGTTCACACATGCATGACACGCCCCTGTGTGCAAAAGAAACTCCCCCTCCCCTGAATCCAAATAAATACCTGTAAACAGCTGCAAAAAAGAAGTTAATTTGTCATCTGCAGCCCCAGTGCAATTACAGCATACGAGTCAGACAGAATTAAAATAACCCCGAAGTCCTAACCACCAAGGAATCTTGAGCTGAAGCCAAGTCTCCTTCTTGTGCCCGCCTTCATTGTCTGTGCTCGAGTATGAGACGGAGCATTGTTGAAGACCTTCTGAGACAAACATGGTTTGGTTTTGTGTTTGGGTTTTTTTTTTGTTTTTTTGTTTTTTTTTTTTCCAAATCCTGTATGTAGTCTTGCAAAATGTCATACTTAAGGGAGCTTGGGCCACTATCTGGAACTGCCATCCTTCACAGGACTTTTTAAGGCAGGCATTTTGTAGAGCAGAAAAGCAATTGTTCCATTTCATTTAGCTTATGGTACCACACAGGCTGCTCATATCTGCATATATACCCTGCATTTTGCAGTTGTTGGTAGTGTATTTTAAACTAGATCTTGCAATAAGAAACACAGGAAGGCATTTGGTTTTGCAGTAACTGCTAATACTTTTAACAAGGGGATTCCTCAAAAGGGGCTTCCAGACAGTCTTGGAGAAATCTTGTGGGCAGAGCATCTGTATTCCCTGGGAGAAAGAGGGGCTCGGGCAGTGTACTAACATTTGTTTTCCCATTCAAGTCATGATACTACCTCATGACCCAATCAAAGAAAGAAACAGCACCACCCAGCAAATAACCTTTGCTAAAAATGTTTCTGCGCTGCTTTTGGCAGTCAAACGAATATGTTGGTGCCAGAGTGCTCGGCTTTCCTAAGTCAATATGGCAACCAGAAAGACATTGGCAGCTTCTTTCCCTGAATACAAACTGGTCAATTGCAGAGGACACTTCAGTAGCCCTTTTGTGATTCCCTGGGCTAAATCTTCTCTGACACAGTTGACTAAACAATTTCAGAAAGGGGGTAAGTGTCAGCAGTGTATAGGAAGCCTCCACTGATTCTTGGGCAAATTATTCCAGTGTATTCATGTATCACATAGTAATTCATGTGGAGCTGAGTTCTTCTTCACAGTGGTGCATTTTCAGCACAAGGAACCATTTTTAGCCTATTTTATCATTCTTTTCTTTCCACCAAGCACACATATCCATAAGTACATACTTGTAAAGGTAGAAAATGGATACGAGGGTGGATTTTGCCGAAAATGGTTGTATTATCCCTACTCATTAGCGAGGTAAGCCATTGTTAATGCCTGCTGAAGCTTTCCAAGCTCAATTAAGTTGTACCACTGTAAAACAAATGTTTGCAATAGGGCAAACTTCAACTCACATCCGGACAAAGCTGACAGTGAGTAGTCGGCAGGCTGCCCGTACTTAATTACATTATCCTCTGCCTGCAGTGTACCACAGGCCTCTGGAGGCAATCCAGGGCCATATTTATCTTGCTTGTATTTGCTTGTAATTTTTCATGATTGATTGAAGTTTAGGAAAATCATTATGTTTAAAATGCCATGGCTGTGGAAATAGATGCATTAGACTCTATGCCTTGGCTTTTAGGAGTTGCACTTTGGCAAAGCTACGGAGGAAGAGGAGGTGGAAGAGGTTCTTGTCATTTACACCAGCACAGACACAGTAACTTTTGTTCCCTTAACCATCAGGTCTTGATTTTATGTGGCCTCAATGGATCTTGCTCGAAGTTTAGCTGATGTGAAAACAGGATCACCTGAGACGTGTGTAGGCTTGAAGGAAAGATGGATGACTTATAAATCACAGAATCACAGAACTGTAGGTGGTGTAAAGGACCATGAGAGATCATCAAGTCCGAGCCCTGAATCCCATGGGAGTGATGGACTGATGGGGACCATTCAGACTGGGGAGCAGGTGTTGTCCCTGGCTCCATTTATTTGTCCTTCTCAGTTTTGGGCTGCTCCTGAAAAATCCCAGAACTGTTAAAATTAACAGTGCTGATGAGCGATTTCTGGTGGCCTCCACATTCAGATCGTGTTGGTTCATTTGGGATGAAAACTGCAGGATTTTGGAAACAGACTCCTGTGTTGCTGAGCTACCTGTGTGGACAGGATGCTGTCAGCAGCTGGGGAGGGCTGACCTGGACAGGGACTCCAGGCTAACTTGTCAGTGAGACAAGAGAACAAAGAATTATTGTTTTGAGCTGTAACTGAGCCATTGTGGTCTGGAGTCTGCCTCCCAGTGACCATTTATTGGTTGGTTGTGGTTTGACTCAGCTGAGATACTCAAGACTAGACCTGCATACATGCTGAAGTCTTTTTTTTGCTGAATGTGGGGTCTCCAAAGGCAAAACAGCAGTGGCTCTGAATAAGCAGCCGTTTTTAACCTCTGATTAATGATACCATTATAACTTGACAGAAATCACATGCCATGAAGTGTTGTGGAATAGGTTGATTCCATGTTTAAGCTGCATTATCACCCGTTATTTTGAACATGCAATCTTAAAAACAGAAGTTGGAAAAAATGTTGATTTGTGTTTGCTCCTACCCATGCATTTTGAGGTTAGATTTTCTGGTATGGGTTCAGTAGATGCATCTATGAAAATGTCTTCTTTCTGCATGTGTAAACCCAGTAACAGAGTGCACATATTTACACACAGGATCACCCAAATTGTGTGCACTGGTGTGCTCCTCTGGGGTCAACGCCAGACACCTTGACAGATGTGTACTTCTTATGCTGCCCTAATAGTCTTGCTCTGCATCTATTCACTCATAGATGAAATCGTCAAAAGGTGCAAACAAACCAGGCAAAGACAATTATGGGCAGATTGCTATGTATCTGGTAGGTAAAGCTGTGGTAGAGGGAAAACAGCTTCTGAAACAGTTTGCCAAAAAGAAGGCTTCTCAGTTTTCAACTGGAATTTGCCTCCAAACAGCTCTTTAAAAATGAAGGTCTCTAATGATTCTGAAATAATGTTTCCCAAGCTGTACATCATTTTATTTATGAGTAGCCTGAAGGAGATAAATTCAAGAATCCTTTTCTGGGTTTCTCAGATTACCTGAACTTCATCATACATAATAAGAAAATTATTTTGTATTAAATATAAAAGGTGGTTTTCAACAGTTAGGACTTGCTATAACTTTATTATGCTATAACTTTAAAATGTTATTGCATGCATATGAGTAAGAATTCCACACTTGTTTTTTCTTAGACAAAGTATTTTGATGTTGTTAGTAATATATATCATAGTTTCATGCATGATGTGATGCTTGCCACGATTAGGGCATTGTATGCTGGTGCAAAAGAAGCACTTAGAAAAATCCATTCTCAGCCTTACTTGATATCAGATACCAGTTTGGTTTTATCTATCTTTTTATGAGTAGTGCTGCTGATGCCCAGTTCCTTGTGATGATGATGTACTGTCCATGTACTGATCCACTGCACAGAGACAGATTTTTCTTCTGGAGCATTAGCAAGTGTTCAGTTGTTCAGTTGTAAGCAGTGTGTTATTGACTTCAAAGAGATCCTGAGGTCAGTTGGGACTAAGTTTATTTAAAGTGTAAGTACATGTCCCAATAACATACGCAGAGAATATTTGTTTGTTTGTTTGTTTGGATTAATTCCACCTCTTTGAACAAAAGTAAAGCCCCAGAGCAGACTGTTGGGAACTGCACACTCTTGGTCTGGAAGGACTGGACTTGCAAACCCTGAAAAGGCTTCTGGAGCTTTTAAGCTCTGCCCAGGTACTACAGCAGTACTGTATATAGAGAAACAGGTGAGCACACATGCTGGCTATGCAGGAAGATGGCAGGTAAACAAAAATACCAAAGGTAAACTTGACAAGGTGAAAAGTGGATATAAACTAGAATGCACAAATTAAATGTCCATTACTTTTTTTTTTTTCTTCTGAATGTATTTTTTCCAGTGGTTCTTCAGTACTTTGTGTATTATTTGTATCTTATGCTATTCATGCTCTTCAAGCTCCTCAAGCTTTCCAGACTTCAAACCAAATCTCTTACAAACCTTACTGCAGAGGAAGTAGACTTTGGATCGTATTTTATTTATCCAAAGGTGATCAGGCAGAGGGAGAAATGTCCAGAACTTTGAAGTAACTTCCACAACTGCCCTTTGGTCCTTAAGGATACCTGTGCATCTTAGGTGCAGAAATAGTCCAGCTGACCAGATACGAGCTAACTGGAAACAGGACAACGCATAGTGGGGTGAGACCACATCTGCCTCTATAGATTGTATTTTACCATAGTTCTGTCTACTAAGCCTGAGCACTGGGACTAAAAGCCTTTTAAGAGAGGAGTCCCTGGCTCATGTATATCACAGCTGAAGTACACAGAGGAGTACACGCACAGTCAGCTTTAGCTGGATTTACTAAGCAAGCCATTGGTCCAGTTTATTCACAATAGGCATCAGTAAGGTCAGCTGCTATGCTCCAATGATGGCTCTGTAGCAACTATATCTGTATCCAAAAGGTGCTGAAGGAGCTGTGTTGCTCTGAGAGGGATGTAGGAGAACTAGAAATCCCAGACAAGTCTCCAAAGTTCTCAAATTCTACTTTAATAAGGTTTCCAGCATCAACAAGGGTCAGAGCTGATGTATCCATCAGGGGACACCTTGTCACTGCCTACAGCTACCTGAAAGGAGGTTATAGAGGTGAGTGATGGTCTCTTCAGCCAAGTGACAGGTAACAGGACTAGGGGAAATGGCCTCAAGCTGCACCAGGGCAGGTTCAGATTAGAAGTTAGGAAAAACTTAAAGGGTTGTCAGACATTGGAACAGGATGCCCAGGGAGGCAGTTAAGGCACCACCCCTAGATGTATTATGTATCCTGGATGTATTTAAAAGACAGGTAGATGAGGTGCTTAGGGATATGGTTTAGTAGAGGATAGGTATGGTCGGACTTGATGATATTACAGGTCTTTTCCAACCTAGTGATTCTGTGGTTCTGAGAACTGCACATTTCCTCCTAGCTTCTTGGGCTGTGGTTCCTATGGACCTGCATTAACATGGCTGAAATTCAGGCAGCATAAGCCAGGAGACTAGGGCAAAACTTTTAGTACCTCTGCATGTCATTGCCTTGTTTGCGCTGGTCAGATGTCTGCAGTAACTCCCGTTGCTTGAGAAACGGCATCCTAAGTCAGTGAGACAATTTTAACACTCTACCTGAAGCCCACAGCTGTTATGCTCATGAAAATATTGTAGGCTGGATTTTGTTCTTCCTCTCACTGTGCTCTGTTTTCCCTCCTTTAATCTGCTATAGATTTGCAGCAAGGGTCTGTTTTTATGCCCAGTTCTCCAGCTGGGATGAATAAAACAAACAGAGGTCAAGTGACTAATTCAAACCCAAACAGTGCACCAGCCCTTCAGTGCAAGTTTTAGAATGAGCTTAATGATTTTTAACTCCTTGCTGTAGCTGCGGCTTTAAACTCTTCCCGGCAGGCTGACTGTCAGGTCCACCAGGCTGCTGAGACCTGTTTCTTGGTGTTGAAATAATCATAGTCCGAATTACCATAAGCTCAAGGGAAAGCGTTCACACTGGCGTAGGGACAAGTGGAGCTCATAGTTCTGCATATGCCTGTTATGCAAATTATACCGGCGTCAGCATTTAGGGGGCACGCTGCTCACGATTAGTCATCAAAAAGGCAAAGTCTGTGTGTGTGGTGAACGTATGACTGACACTTGAAATTGAGGTGGTTAATTGAAGGAGATCGTGACACGTTCAGAAAGAAAACAGATACTGCCTGATAAGCTGTTCTTTGAAACCACAAAGGCTGGAGATGGGCGTAAGGAGGCAGAACTAACACAAGGGGGGTTAGAGGGTTAGAGCGCTTGGCAGCTGGCTGAAACTGCTGTGGTTTGAATTAGATTCAGGAAAACAATTGCCCTCTACGGCATCTAGCCTCCATCCCTTCTGCAGGAACCTAGGGCCTTAGGTTTTTTCCAAGCTTCTCTTAGGGTTCACTTGTTCTGTACATGGTTATCTGGAAGGGACGGGGTTGAACAAAAGCTTATTGTCCTCGCAGTGCTATTTATTCCTTACAGGGGGTGGCAGTGGTGTGGTGGTATCCCTGCCTGCTCCTTGCAGTGAGATCTGCAGTCCAAGGGGGATGCAAAGCAGCTAGCAGGCTGGCTTCTCCCAGACTGTCCAGCTGCACAGGGAGACAGAGACAATCCTTCACCAGGATTAGCAACTGTGAGGCCTTGGAAAGGAAAATGCCCCCAGCAAGAGGGCCTTCTACATGACTCCCACCAAAAGGTTGTGTCTAAGTGGCACAGCCTTGTCTGTAGCAACTTGTCTGTTCTGGTTTTATGTGACTCAACAATAGAGTTTCCACTGTTTCCCTTGCAAGACTGAAAAGAAAGCAGGTCTTACAGACCAGATAACCCTTCCTTATTCATGTGGAATAATCCTACTAAGAAGTCATTCATGGGTAAAGCAAAGAGAAGCTGTCCCTAAACCAGCTTTCTGCATATTGTTATAGCCAGTGGATTCCTGCATGCACGCGGTTGTGTTTGTAGAGCAGAACACACAGGCTAGGAGCAGCCAGGGGAATGTGTGTGTAACTTCTCAGCGAAACGAGCAAACAGCTCTCCCCTGGACCTTCCTGTGTTCTGCTTGAATGGAGAAGCAGAGAAACAGGTCATGGCATGAATTCTGTTTGCACAAACATGGAATAGCATCTCCCACATAGAACACAACAACCTCTAGTAGGTGAATGAAACCCCAGAGCCCTCTGTGTATATTTAAGTGATACGATTATCATTTGAAAGAAACAATTTTAACTCCTTTGTCAATTCCACTCTTGAGGAATCTGTGACTTGTTATGGACCCTGAGCAAGAAAGAAGCATTACATACTTGAGTAAAGACTTTGCTGAGCTTGAACCACCAGGTTCTGAATGCAAAAATAGTCCCAGGTTCTGGAAAGAGGCCCCTGAAGAACTAAAAGACAGGTGTCTTGTCAACCAGTTGATACAGCAGTTCCAACTTGTCCTTTGGCAGTCTGCAATTCCAATGAGTCAAGTGCAATGGCCTCAATAACAGAAGGGGCTGCCTTTGGCACAGCTCCGTAGCTTTGAGCAAATATGCTCTCACAGTGCAAAGGAATGCCAGGTAGATGATGTCAGAGATGAATCCAAAACCTGTTCCTGCTTGCATTACAATCCTTCAGATAGTTTGGGATTGCGATGAGTGAGGCATGGTTTGATAACTTGTCCAGTGGGACAGCTTCAGGGTGCTGTGCACAATAGTCAGATGAGGAGTGACATGCAGAACAATGAGGAACCCCGCAAGCCTCATCAGCCAGTCTCCCTTAATAACAGCTTGAAAAGATTAAATCTTTGGCTGGTTGCACCTTACTTTCAACCAGACCATGTGCTTGGAGACAGCACAGCATGATAGTGACAGCTCAAATTAGTGTGCTTTTGGTGAAGCTCTTAAAATCACCAGAGTTAAAGGGGATCCTAGGGTCAGATGTGACAGTATCCAAAAGTCTGTTAAGTTTTGTAGTTGAGAAAGAGCAGAGACAGTTGCTGCAGCTCTTTGTGAGAGGAGCAAAATCATCTCAAGCCTTGTAAATTTTAAAAGTGATTTCCAAGAAATTGATCGGTATGGGATTTAGATTAAGGATTCTTGGGTATTTTTAAAAGAAATAATATTGGAGCTTTTTGCTGTGTCAAGGGTGCTTGTGAGCAGTTTCCTCCTCTAGGACCTTCTCGTCTGATGTCAATTCTGGGCCATCAGATGTAACATCAGGCCAGCACCTTCAGGCTCGTGTTTTCTTGGACATGGTGATGTATAAACTAAATGATGAAATATTACTTAGCAAATCCTGTAACACTAGAATGAGGAAGCACTTTGTGAAACTATTAGGAGATCATTTAAAAGACATGAAATAATCCTTGATAAAGCAGGTAATGAACTCTTGGAGTTTCTTACCCAGGATATTTTGGAAGCACAGTGTCAGCAAGTTCAAAAACGTATTATTGAAGGGAACAGGCAGGGTATATCCTCTAGCACTAACATCGCTGCAGTTCCTGAAAGGGTGAGAGGGAAAGGGACTGAAGAAAGTCCCCATTACCTGCTCTCCCTAAATAGCATCACTTGATGTCCTGTGGTCAGCTATTTGAATGCTTGAGTCAGGTCTAATTTCAGGACAAGTTTTCCCTCAGCAGTAACACTGCATGGCTGATTTACAGAAGCTACTGATAGGAGGTACGCTTAAGATTGACACTTGTGATTGCCACACATTGCATGACACCATTTGGCTTGTAACTTTCTACAACTGATGTAGCATAATTCTTTGTGAGGATTGCTCTGGGGTTCCCCTGGCAATGAGGTGCTCAAGTTCTTTGTCAGTCATTGGCTGAAAGAGATGTTCAGGCAAGATACCATAGTGTAACAGTGCTAGTCCTTGAAAAGAAAAAACATTTTCAGAAAGTGCGTGAGAGAATCATATTTCTTTCTTAGGGGCTCTTGGCTGCATCCTACTGTATAGGATGATTCAAAAAGGAAGAGTTTAAGATGTCTCCATGGGCAGTTGCTATCTCTCTGCTGGATCTGACTTGTTTTGAAGGCCTTTTCATTAGCCAGTATGTGTCACTGCTATGGACATGTAGTCCAAAGTCTCCTCATCTTCTAGTTGAATAAAATGAGTGTTCCCTGAGGATCAGCAGACTTCAGTGTTTCACGTGGTTCGTTTTCTTTCCAGAAACTATTCAAACTGTCTTGTAATGAGTGTCTTGCTAAATAAAGACTATCACAGATGTCCTCCCCAGTCTGAGCAGAGACTTGGTGATTGGCCTTGTCTGATGATACTGAAGTGACAGAGTTCTCCAAGTTCCACTGAGTTTCTCAGTGATGACTGTGATGACAGTGTGTTTGTAGGTGTTTCGAAACTACAAATTTCCTTTGTATGTATTTCCCTTTATTTGGAGCAAAAGGCCTTTTCCTGGCTGACTGTGAAGAAGGCCTCACCTAGAAAGGAGATTCAAAAATCTCTTTCCACCTCCCTCTCATCTTGCCCTCTCCAAAGGAGGCCCTTCCTTAATAAGCTGCTGCACTTTCATTGTTCAGGTATACGATGCAGTCCAGCAGGCAACACAGGTGACAACAGCCTTGTGAGCTTCCTGATTTTGCTTGTGAAACTGAAATTTGTGGCCAGTGACTAATGATGTTGTAAGCAAGAAATGTGCCTTCAGCAAGACTACAATTTCACTGTATTTCTGCATGCAAAGCAGGAACCATGAGCAATGTTACAATGACAAATGTCTTAGTCCTACAAAACTACAAAGGGAACAGTCTGTTTCTGATTGAGATTGTCTATCTAGTTGGCTTCAAGATGATATAAAAGTCATGCATAAGAATCCCATGATACGGCTTGAACGCCTCTGTCTGTCTCAGAGTTGTCATCTCAAATTGCAGGAGGGCACGTTCATTTGTGTCCCACAGTGACAGTGTTTATTGCAAGTGCTAGCTGCTTGAAGACTGTTCACCTCTCCATGGCTCCAGAAGTCTTGATGCTTGTCCCTAGTCCTCAGCAGAACTCAATCCCTGTTGATCAGAAATTTCATGTCATATCTATGGAAAAGATTGCATGGACTTGGAGCAGCAAGTCAGAGCTGTGAGTTACAGCAGTGAATGAGTGTCTGTCCTGCATTACCCTGGCTGTTGTTTGGTGAAGAAGGAGGAGAAGGAAAAGGATACAATATGATTTTTTTTCCTTTGATATAAACAAGAAATGGAACATCTCAGGCATTAAATGCCACATAAAACTGAGGTGCTCTTATAACGCATAGAAAGCATCTATATTCACCTGAGGGCAAAGTGAAAATACTGCACCAAAGAATTGATTATTGTTTCTTTGAAAGTAGAGCAATTCAAGTGTGAGCCTGCTTGAAATGCCTGTTGGAAACCTCTTTTTGACTCAAAACATTTAGAGATAATTTGTCACATTGATCTTTGCCATTGAGAGCCAAAGGCTAGAGAGAGACTTTAACCTCTTGCCTTCCAAAGGGAAACCCAAAGGTGAGGAGGGAACTGCCAGGTTTACTGTTTCCATGAATGAAAGAGGCATTTACCGTGGACTTCTGTCACCTTCCTTCAACCACAAAACTGGCATGTAGCAAAAGCAGGAAAACCTCTACACATAAACGTCAGGTGAAGTGGTTTGATTCCTGCCTGGCACAGTAAGCATGTGGCCACCAATCTAATTGCCTTCAGTGAGGGAAGATCCATTAAACAGAAGAAAAAGCTGCTCTGAAAACACAGGTGGTGTGCATCAACCACTTCTGAGTATTTCTCAGGGGAAAAGCACTGGGTGACTTGGCTTACTGACTCTCTAGATTGCCTAACCATCTCTCCATGCCAATGAGTTGGTGCAAAAAGTATGGGATGATGCTGACAGAGGAAATAGGAGCAGAAAAAGCACACTATTTATGCAGAAAGAGTAGGCTCTCAAAGCTACAAAACAGGCTAATTATTTAATTTAAAGGGAAACTGTGGGAGAAATAGCTTATTGAGGTAAATTGCCACTGGGAGAACAAATTTAGAAATTTTCTTGCTTAAGTGCCTTGTAAATCCAGCTGATGCTGAAATACAACTTTGGAGACTGATTTGAAGATGCCCATTTATCTTGACCTTAAAGAAGAGTTACCAGACTGAAGAAAAGCCTCGGGCAGGCTTGTGTGCATTAGCTTTGGGTAATGTGGTTTTGTTTCTTTTTACAACAGGATGCGACAGCCAGTTCAGGTCTGCACCTGACAGCCGTCAAGTGCTCTCCTTCAGCTTTTCTCCCTGAGACATTTCCCAAGCAATGGTAGAAAATGGTGTTTAGGTGTGGTAAAAGTTTCTGCCTCCCTCACTTCTGTGAGTTTTTTAGTTTAAAGGAAGAGTGGCAGGAAAGTTCCCATTAACTCACTGTGGTGATTTTTATCCAATGTCTAGCAGTGTTTGTTTATTCTAAGCAGCATTACTTTCATCTGCTTCAAGGATGTAATAAACACCCTTAAAATTAATAGAAGAGCATCTGTCTTGATTAGCTCTTGGCAGGTAGCACTGTCCATTGTCACACACACCCCTCACCCCCCANAAGACACAAGAAGTATCTCACATTACTCAAATAAGACGGTACTTTCCATTTTAGTTTACCTCAGGCAAATTAAAGAGGCCCCCTTTAACTGGTGACAAGAAGAGTTATAGGAGCTTAGCACCAGACACCAATTACGATTCGAGAACTAAATGTCATAATTAACAAGACGTATACTTTAATCTAAAGCAACTCAAATATGTGGCTGGATAAAGAAAAAAGGTAAGGGAAGCTCTGTAATTATAATAAATTGGTATACTGAGGAAGTGTGTACCTTTGAGGTATATTCTTTTATTCTGCAATTAACTTTCAAGTGTTTTGCTAAATACCACCCCCTTCCATGCACAGACGTCGGAAAACTTCCTTGCATTCTCATTTTCCCCAGCTCTCTGAATAAGTATTGATTTCCACAGACACTTTCCTCCTGCCTGTGGATGATAGGTGTGCCAGTTGCTGCGCATGGCACTCTTCTCCCTAGCTAAGGATGTCTCACAGGCCACAGCCCCGTTCTACCTTCAAGAACATCAGTGAGGCAGTGTTTGTAGTGCTGCTCTGCACAGAGCCAGAGCACTCCTGAGTGCTTTGGAGAATCTCGTCACAAACTTCCGGTATAAAGGAAACTTCAGAGAAATATAGTTTCTTACAAATATATCGGTAACATGAATTTGTATAGTTGGCTTCACATTAGTATCCGATAAATATCCTATTTTTCCTTCATTATATCTAATGGATGGTATAATGCATCCTTTCATGTGCCTTATTTCTACAAACCTTTGCTTTTGCCATATTTCTACCATCTGCAGTAGACATTTAGGATGCATTAATAATAAACTTTCTTGAATTTCTCCATGCTCTTGCTAACAAAGATAAGTGAGAATTCCTTCACTTTTTAAGACAGAACAGTAGCCTCTCCTAATTTAGAAAATTAAGTGCCAGAACCAGACAAGTGAAGAGGAAAGGAAAAAGGACTGTTAAAAGGGGGGCTTTGTGAGTATAAGATGAATGTGTCAAGGTTAAAGTATTCCTCTAATCCCAGAGTCAGGAAGGAAAGCTGCAGCTAATAAAGCCCATCCATGCAGTTTTATTCACTTGCATGCACTTTACTAAAGGAAGAGGTACAGTCTGGAGACCAATTACAAAACACTTGTCTGATTCTTTTAATCCCTTCATTTCCATATCTGATCAAAAAAAGATATTTTTTCCCCTGTGTCTAAGGAAAGAAAAAGATCCTAAACTTATGTGTGATGCATTGTTTTCTGTTATTGACATGCAACTCCACATTTAATTCTGAAGCTTTTCAGTTGATCTGGCTATCAGTTTCTCATGGCTACTCATGGGTCTAGGTTTGTGTTTGTTCATCATTGTTTTTTTGATGGTTTGACATGGCTTGGAAAAACTTGAACAATAACGCTCAATTCTATTAGAGACCCCTGACTTTAGCTTGTCCCTTGTCAATCCCCACTGAAACCAGGGCCTGGAAACTCAGAGGATGAGCATATGCACAGCAGATAGAACTGATCCCTTAGTACTCTCTGGTTATGCAAATACATCTCTATTTTCAAAATACCCTAGTGTTTTCTAAAACTTTGGAGATGAGCTGTGGTGCAGCTGCACCCACAGTATCAGAGACAGCATGAAGAACTTACTGTATTTAGAGTAAGAGCAGGGGAGAGATGCTGCATTGCTGCGGGTCCACCTTCAATAGATCACGTATCTGGGAGTGGGACGTGGCAGCAGTGCAGGGAAAGGCAATTGGGGGTCTCTCTCCTCACCAAAGGGCATCTCAGCTATTGCTGGTCATCAAGGAGTCCAGTGAAGGGTTCAGAAGCTCCAGGTAGTTCATTCAGCACTGTTGTGAAGGATAGAGAAGATTAAAACCAGAAAAACCCCCACAACTTAAGGGAGCTGGAATGCCAAAGTCTGCAAAAGCCTCGGTGTATGGGTAGCATTTGGATATAGAGACTTGTTAAAAAAGCTCCTGTCTTGATTGTACAAAGATGCAGTGCTTAATTGATCCTCTCACTCATTAACAATATAGATCCTCATTAAGGATATATAATATTATTCTCCATATTAGAAATTTTCTCTCTGCCTTTCATTGGTCCTCTGAGTGACCTCTTCAAATAAGTTTTTTTTTCCTACCCAAACCTAATTAATAGTCTACATTATCTTCTTGGTATTGCAGCGTGAGGGATTGTGACAGTTACTTCTGGCATTTGGTGTGGTAGAACATGTATTTTATTCTCTTAATCATTACACTCCAGACTCAAGAGATGCCCCACATCAATGAAGAGAGCTTCAGCATCAGTCTGCTGTGCAGGTGCGAAGTCTGCAAGCTCTTTCTTCTGCTTATCGCTCCCTCCCTCCCTGTTGTTCTTTCACTCTGAGGCTGCGTGTCTAATGCTGCTACCCAGCAAGGAGAATAAAGTGGGGGTGCCTGCGAGACAACAAACCCTGAAGTCTGACTGTTGCACTGCTGGTGATAAGATGTAAGCTAAGATTGTGTAACTCTTCCAGCAAAGAAGTCTAGCTGCCAGTGAGATACTCTGAGCTAAGCTCACAGGGTTTGATTCTGTCCTCAGATAGCGAGAGCCCCAGCAATGCAGATTACCTTATCAGATCAACCACCTGATTTTACAAGATGTGCAGAATGCTGTGCCCTTAAGCCAAGGCAAATGCTGAGCACTGGGTAAGTGTTGCACCTTCAATGATGGTGTAATTTCTTAATGCCTTACGCTGTCACATAGAAACTGTGCCCTGTGTTAGAGGGTCTCACTGTAGTGCTATGCCAGTCTCCATTGCTGACCAGATTCTGTTAAGAATTCACCATCACCTACTCCTGATATTTACCTGCACTTTTTTTTTTGCCATTTATCTCTGCAGCATCTTATTAACTCAAATATATTGTGAGCCTGGTCCACTGATTGACTTGGGTTTGCAGGAATAGTCAGAACTACTGAGCTTATCCCTTTGTATGGGAATATTGAATGTCTTTGTTAGCTTCTGACAGTATTGGCACTCTTCACTGTTTGCTGGATTTTCACACTTCTGGGACAAGTCTGAACCATTCCCCAGTTTGGCATTCCTTGGTTGGGATGATGTTACCAAAACCTTTTGACTGGTCAGTCTTTGTGTGCTTATGTTTCTAACGTGTGTTTGGAGTTTAGAGAGGGAAGTAAAATTTGTAGAAGAAGAAAATACACATGTCTGGTTATGTTTGAATTTGGAGCCTGCTCTGTTACTTGTGAAAATAAATCTGGTATGAATGTGGATGAACGTTTCAAACCAGTGTGGTGGATCTGTTACTTTTGGAAGCTACGTGCCTAAGTCTGTGCAACTGGCCTGATGTTCTCAATCTGCATCTTGAAGCATTTGTAAGAGGTGGTAGAGCTGGAGCTCCTGGGCACTCCTTTAATTCTATGCCATCACTTGAGAAAGGTTTCTGGGCACCGATGCTGCTTTTGAATGTGTGTTGAGGATCTAAAGCCCTTTAGATGTTTTCGATCCCTGACAAGTTGCCAGGCAACAAGGTCTGAGTGGTCCAGATTGGTCCAGATCTACCTGGGGCAATAATTCTTTACAAACCTTTCCTGTCTTACTGCATCATCTCTGTTTCTGCCCTTGCTCTCAAGCCTCTGGTTGCGTCTCTGTGCTGGACAATGTCAAGATGCTTTCCTAGTCCATTGGATCCATGTGGGAGACCTTGTGAAAGGGCACTGGCATGCTCATGAGATTTTTGTCTGTGTTGCAGAGGTGGTGACTCTAGAGGAGCAAAGCTAGAAGCATCTACAAGTTGTAGGTCTTGGAATAAGATTTATATGTACAAATCATTATATACATTTGAGAAATTTTACTCTGGCTCTAAATTGTTACAATTTCTATTGTATTTTTACTTTAGCATGATTTCTTTCCTTTGCATGTATGAAATACTTGCCCATCTCTCTTCATGTGTCTGTATTTATACACATGCTAAAAAAAAAAAAAGCAGATTTGAGGGCAAACAAGTTAAGATACCACTTGAGGATTTAAACTGAGATTACAATACATTGCTTGAAGGCTCTGGACAGCATTGCTTGAACAAAGTCTTTTCATCTAAAGGGGTTTGTTTACTGTAATGACTCTCAAACCCAATCAATATTTGTTTTATTAACCTGTTGGGTGGGTTCAGTTTAAAGTCTTACTGTAGTTTGTTTGAAGTGGTTTGTACTTGGAAGCTCTGTGAGAGGTAAACAATGCTGAGAGTCACAGCAACAGTGGCCTATTGTATCGAGCTATTCCCTTTTGTATGGAGACCGTTGACCACTTGTGTTGTCTTTGAGGATATCAGCATATGCTTCTTTCCTGACACGACCTCAAGCGTTGAAAAATCCCAAAGGTTGGTAAATATTTATCGAGATGCTTTAAAAATATTTTTCTCACAAGTGTTTACTGGCTTTGCTGGCTTTGCCATGCAGTTTTCCTCTCTTTCAGTATGTTGGTACAGATGCACAAGAAGGTGAACAAGACCATTGTTTGTGAACATCAAGAGCAATGCAGCTGCGCCTGATTATATTAAATCATATGCTGACGTACCATTTTTGACATAGGCGACTTCTCTTTATTGTAAATTAATCACCCCAAGAATCTATTTTCATTAGTTAGAACATTAGTGTTTTGTCTCTTTGTGTTTTGCATTATTTAGAATCATCATGAGCTGAGTTGTTTATTTACATAATTAGCTCCATATGCCTTCACTACGTTCGACATATGGTTGGAACTATGCAGGGCTCCTGTTCCTTTAAGAAGCTGTGTTGGACCTGAAGGCAAGCCTGGGAGATCTCTGGGCATCTTCCTGAACCTACAGTCTCCACCACCTTGAGTGGAGATGTGGCAGCCACTTTCCATTTAAAATATACATTTTCTCTTTAATTGGGATAAGAAAATGAAATATCCGTGCTTGCGATTGCCGGTGCTAGCAATGCTCAGCAGTGAGAGGTTGCGTGGGGAGGACAAAACCATTCTGCAAAACCCTGGTATTGTCTTAGCAGCAAGGGAGCAGCCTTCTCAAAAGCTGACTGTGGCCTCAATTCATTATGATTTTGAGGCATCTGTAGTTCTGCCAGACTTTCATGCTCAAAAATCCTGAGCTACCCTCCAACATAATGTGAAGTTGATGGCAAGATCATGAGATTTAAAAAAAAAAAAAAATCAGTTCTGACTTCTTTTATTTGCCCTTTGATGTTCAAGCCCTTGGAGGTTCCCATTTCCAAGCTTTTGTCTGAGAATATGAACACTAGAAACTTTGCTTTAAACGAAAGCTGAGAATAATCCAAAATTATATGATCCCCAGGACCTATGGCTTTGACCTTCCCCTGTATCCCAGATTTTAATATTGCAGCATTTGAAATCCCAGCCTGTGGTCACTCTTTGGTTGTCTCCATCAGTGCTGCTGTGGGTGTGTCTCGTAAAGCTGCCATCCCATTCCTCTGATCCTCCATCTGCTCCTCAGCTGATCATCAAGGCGATGAAGCCTACGTGCTCCGAGCTGGAGCAGGGAATCACTGTGCAGAGGAATAAAGCAGCAGTGGGTTTGTAGCTCAGCAGGAAGGAAAACTGCAGACCTGTGTGCAGAAAACATGTGAAAGAGAAACATTGAAAAGGGGACAGTCGAAGGGTAAAGAGAAGGGTCAGGCATCCTGAACACAGTTAGGTGCGAGAGGAACCCATTGTCTTCTTCAGTTCTTTACTTTGTTTCTGAGAAGTGCCACTAAAGCAGCCTTGCTCTGGTGTTGGTACTTTCTACGTCTTTATCAGAGTTTCCATATGTGCCTGTAGAGTGAACGATAGTACCTAAGCACTGGTAGTGCCTAAGCTATCCAACTGAGTTTAGACATTGCATATAATTTGGGAGCATGCTTCTCCAGTGAATGCTTCAAAACAGTGAGTGGTACTTAAAGGTGTTTTAGCCAGGGGACATAAAATTCCCCTGGAGCTGCTGCTTCCTTCTGATTTTGTATTCTGTTTCATGAAAATGCTAACTGTGAGTACCCCAGATCCACAACACGTGCTGGGTAGTTAGAAAGGGAACTCAGTACAGCCAGGAGACCTGTGCCAGCCATCCTGTCAGTCACAGAGCCCTGCTCTGTTATTTACCAACGTTATTCCCTAATCCCTGGCAGATTAAAGACCTTGCTCAAGGTTGCACACAGAGTCTGTACTTAACCTGACAAATGAATTTAAGCCTCCTGAGTCCTAATCCAGAGCCCTTTCTACTAGAGCAAAGATGACTAATCTGAGCTCTTGAACCGTACGTAGCGTGGGAGCGCTTTCGGCAGGGCTGGCAGGCGAAGACAGTGGCACGCTGCTGGCATTGGCTCCCAGCTGCGGGGTGAAGTGAGATAATGCTGGGATGGTCCTCTTTGTCCCTCCCTGGGAGGAAAGTGGTGGAAAATGCAGAGGCATTATTGTATTCACCTTTTGGAGTTTGCCCAGGGTTTCCCGGCTGCTGCCCTGTGAATGGCACTGCCTCAACCAGGGACCCGGGGCTTGGGTAGTTTCCCAGCTGTGTTCCCCCCTCATATCAGGGAAAGGTAAGCATGATACCTGGAGAAAGGAGACATACGACTGTGGGCTGGGATGTGTTTAGGTACAGTCTGTGTGTGTCTGCCCCTAAAAGAGCTTAATATGTAATTAGTAAACTCAGTAAGTTTTGTTGCGCTGCTCTAAACTATTTCCCCTACACCCCCAAACTCAGATTATTATGAACATTGGGCAAATTTACCCCATCTATGACTCTAGTGAAATTGTAAAGTGTACACATCATCTCCTCCTCCAACATGTGCTTCATCCGTGAACCTCCAATCTGATCCTCCATTGCTCCCTGGGTTTATTTCCCTTGCACGGCCGCAGTGGCTTTGCAGGCTTGCCTACAAATGCCCGTGGAGAAGCACCCTGTGTATGGCCAACACGATTCATGTTGCACAAGTGAACCCACTCTCGCAGCTTTAAGCAATTGGTAACTGCCCCCCCAGCTCTGCCCCTTCCAACGTTTGGCACCCCAGTGAGTACAATAAGGCATACCATCTTCTGGCCTATGTACACATAGGCCAGAAGATGTTGTCTTGGGCCAAGTATTGCTGACGATCATGGGCCAGCCCACATCTACTCACTGAGAACTCCACAGTGGACTGTAGCATTAAATTCTCTCTCTGCAATTATATTGAATGCTGTTCGTTTTGGACAATGCACAAGAATGGTTTTTGTTATTCGTTACCAAATCCTCTGAGGATTTGCCTTTTTTTTTCCCTCTCTCTTTCTTCTGGTGATTGTTCTAAAACCCTTGAATCTTTAATTAGAATGAAAATTTGCTTTATTGCTCAAGAGTCTCAACAATATAGCAGTTTGGATGAAATGCTCGCAGTCCAGACACAGCTCAGCATGATCCCCTCTACACTCTTCTCACCCCACCACCACTCTCCCATGTGCTACACATACGTGTCTACTTTTCTTGCCCCCTGTAAATAAGTTCAGTTCCAGGACTTCCAGTTAGAGAGATGCTGCATATCCCCTACTGCATGTCCATCTACCTTTCTCCAGCTCGCTTCTTTTTCTTGGCAGCTGCTCTGTGTGTTCTCTCTTCTTGTCCCTCCTCTCCCTAACTCCTCCTGAACTGGTGTCCTGACTCTGAGGTCTTGGCACTGTCACTACCACCGTGGGAAAAAGAGCACAGTGTGCACTTCTCCATGCCTGGGTTTCTCTCCTGGCTGGAGCAGTAAGAAGAGCATCCCTTGAACGCTGCCTTGTTTTGGGCTTTCAGAAAGAAACTTCCAGTGCATTTGAGCTTAGCATCAAGAACCTCTGTGCAAATTAGTAGTTTAACAGAAGAATGATATTTACTGAAAACATATGAAATATTTTTCTTTATGACAAAGTTACTACACCCTGTATCACTTCATCACCCGGCCTTTAGAAGAGTGCTAAAGCAGGTGATAGTCCCTGAGTCTGTAGGTTGCCTAGCTCTTCTCCACTGACACAAGGCTCGCTCATTCATCAGATGCTTCTTTTTTCCCTCCTAGTAAAAAACGAGAGTAAAAGTGGAAACAAAGATGACTTTATTCCTGTTTTCTGCCTTCCTGATATTTTTTTTTTTTGTCCAGGGCTTAAGTGGGAATAGTATTCCAAAAAGAAGAAAAAAGAAGGAAAAAAGAAGTGTGATTGAGTACAAGCTCCTGTTTAAACAGGATACATTTCAGCCTGCCAAGCGGACTTTTACAGAACTAAATATAAGGACCTTAACTGAAAAGGAAAGTCGATTTGCTATCTTGACACGGCCTTTTTTATTATTTATTTTTACAAGGGACTATTCATGTGTGTTCGTGATTCCTTAGCCTTAAGTAAGTGACACGCTCTTTGCATCTATAAAGAAATACTGATTTTACGGCTAATACCAAGCCGTACGTTTGTTGCAGAAGGGCGAGTCAGACACCTGGTTCATAATATATTTTTTTTAATTTATTTTTTAAAAACGTGAACTCCATGTGTTTCAAAAGCTGCTCTGTTATTGAAGAGGTGGCCAGGGGAAAAAAAACCAAAACCAAACCCCAAACCTCAGCACCTCCTGTTTCGCGCAACCGGGTTTCTGCCGTGGCGGCGTGGAGCAGAAAGATGAGCCTGCCCGTGATGTTTGCCCACCTCGAGCCGTGTTTGTCTAGCGCATATGAAAGGGATTCTGTTATCATCGGGCTGGCATTCCGGAGGAAACGCTTCCCGAGCCGCAGCCGAGGGAGAGGAGCGGGGTGGGGGGAGCCGGGGGGTGCTGGCAGCCGCCCCGCCGCCGGGCCGTCTCCGTCTCCTTAGCACCATCTAGCGGGACCCCCGCGGGGGGCTGGGCAGGATGTCGGGGGACTCCGCGCTCCGGGGGTCTTACCGAGCGGCGTCCCTCCTCGCCGGCTGTAGGTTTTGGGGTGCGCGACGGTCTCTCCTCTGTCCAGTGGCGGCTGTCGCTAGGTACCGGGGCTCACCGGAGCTTCCCCCCGGCTGCGCTCCTCGGGCTGGGGAAGCCGCTGAGCCCGTTTCTGCTTTGGCTTTCCCATCTGGGTAACACGTGCCACGGTTGAGTAAGGTTAATAGGAGGCATAAATAATCCCTAAATAAAGGCAAATGACCAAGAAATCCTGAGCTCGGCTCTTCTGATAAAGTTTTGGCTGCTTAACGTCTGGCTCGCTCTCGGCTTGGACTGGCCCACTCACTGCACACCAAGGCGAAGGCTGTGCCTCCCACCCGGGGGACCTGCACAGCATATTTAGAGTTGAAAAGTACCATTTGGTGGGTGGGAAGGGGAGATGTGGGAAACAGGTCAGGGCAGGGTGCTCCTGGAGCAGGGTAGGTAGGTTGCTTGAAGATGCGAGGGATCATTTTGAAGGGCTTGTGACAGGACAAGATATAGGTGTGAAGAATACACCTGGGGCTATGACTCCAGAGGTGGAGGTGCTTCAAAGCAGAAACTGTCTCAAAAATGAGACAGGGTTTCCCCCTACGTTAACTGAAGGACAATAATGCCTGAAACTCTTCATAGAATAAGAATGTAAAGCAAAACTTTTTCACTGTGAGGGTGATGGAGCACTGGAACAGGCTGCCCAGAGAGGTTGTGGAGTCTCCTTCTCTGGAGACATTCAAGACCAATCTGGGTATGTTCCTGTGTGATTTAATCTAGATGATCCTGCTCAAGCAGTGGGGTTGGACTAGATGATCTTTTGAGGTCCCTTGCAACTCCTAATGTTCTGTGATTTTGTGAAAACCTAGCTGACAGATTTATGGTGGAGCTGTCTTAGCTTTTCTTGTTCTGGGCAGAAGGCAAGACTGCCCTGTAGCCCCCATGGGGACCTTTGATACAGGCTGTGTGCCCAGTATCCTGCAATAGAAGTGCAGAAAATTGTTCACACTGATGTTCCACTGCAGGAAGCTGCTGGTTTCAAAGAAGAATCACATTCACCGTGTGTTTGTATAAGGCAGAGCTCAGAAACCTTCTGGCGAGCAAAATTAGAGAAGTCTTTCCCATAAATACAAGCAGTGCTTCCTAATCAATTGGTGTGCTGAATTTTTAGTCATAGCTCGAAGACACCATGTCAGACATGAGGGCTGGACATAATTGGGTCCTGGGTTAAATATATTCAATGGCCCTCAGGATATGATTAAAAACTTGTAAAGAATCATCACCTTAAACCACAGTTCTGCCACTTTTCTGTCCTGCATCTCCTAAGAAAGAAAGGATTCAGGCTTTTCTTCCAGGACTCATGTGTATTATTAGAAACAAGGGCTTTACATTTTACAGTTGTGAACAACTCAAACTTCCCCACAGAAATGCCTTAGCTCTTACCTACTCTCTGAGGCAGGCTTCATGGTGGATCTCCGCCCTGTTGGCAGTGACCATGCCTGGTAGCATCAGCTGCCACATGAGATGCACACCTACCCAAATTCCTGTTTTGGAGGGCACCAAGCAGACATTAGAAATTAATGTTGTTTGATCTTAGTTTCACTATTGGATTAAGTCTCAAATAACTCTCAGGTTTGTGCCCTGGTTTACCAGGGCACCCCAGCAGGCAATACCTTCCTCAGCATAGTGTTGTGTTGGATTAGAGAGTCAGACAAATAATCTTGTTACAGTTGATGGAGGTAGCAATGTCTCTGACTTTACCAAGGTTTCTCATATGTTTGGGGGACTTGCCTCGTTCAGGCCCACAGGCATTACCCGTTCCCTGATCTGTTATTTCTTTGTAAATTCAGTAGGAGTTTGGGGAGTTGTAAATTGTCATCCAGAATTTCTACCAAATCATATCTACCCTGGATTACTGATCTGTGTTTTTGCAGATCTGGTTGAGGGTGAAATTTGAGTCTGAGCAGCTGCCAACCAGGGCATCTGTCAAGAAATTTACATACTGTTATATTTCTGTAGTTCTGCACTCTATGTAAATAATATTTGCCTCCTGGCATCTTCCACACAGAACTGATTTCCTCCCTGTGGTTTCTTGCCAGAATCTTGGCCATTTCAATAATTGAGACTCACACTGAGACCTCAGAAATGTTAATATCCAAAAGCACTAAAATCACTGAACACAACATGATCATGACTATTCTGAAAACTGTATTAAGACTCAAACACGCCATAGCTAGACAAACATCGTATTTCCTTCCACAGCTCTGCACCCCTTTGTAATGCAACAGATGAAGACTGGAACAACACCTGCTTAGTTGACATTTGCACTCTGGAGGAAGGTGGAGCTCCTTGGCCAGTACGAGTGTTCCAGTTCCATTTCACCCAGCACCAAAATGCAGGATGGAGGGAGATGAATCAGGGCGGCGAGAAGGTAGATTCATCACCAGTTTCACAAATCCATATGTGATGCTAAATATCCTATAACCCACAGTCAGCTAGTATAGTCCTCCTCTAGCTTAGTTCAGGAAATAGCAGCAACCTGAGAGTCAGGAATTTATAACCAGCTCCCTAAGGGTCTCTTTAATCTTGATCCAGGAGTGAATGTGTCTCCAGTCTTTATCAGCAGGATCTTCCCAGGCAGGGTCTGATTCTTGTCTTTGTGAGTGCTGTATCAATGAAATCATATGTATGTCTAGGCAGCTCAATAAAATGGGGCCAGGGAGCAAGCTGGACCACAGATTGCTTGCTGCCTAATTATTAGCACACTCCTGACACGAGCCGAGGAAAAGTGTATGCAAGGACTGTTCCCCACTGTAAATATGGGGAACATCGTGCCGTTTGGCTTCTTCCAGCCTCTGTAGTTTTCTTACCTCCACCCATGACACCATCCTCCCAGGCTTTGCACCATTGGGAGCCGCCCTCATGCCTGCCCGCCCCAGGGCATGAAACATATAACCTCAGCATCTTGCTATGAAAGCTGCAACACATTATTGCACACACTTTGAACTGAAATAAACACATGAAAAATAGTAAGTATGTATTAGACTTCAGGGCATCTGTGGAGCCTACGAAAGACTCTGGCAAGTGCTATACCATGTGGTTAGGCCATAAAAGGTCCCTGGCTCTGTTTTATTAGCTTTATAGGCAAAGGTACTGGCATTAAAAATTTGTGTTACTATGTTTAGCGAGCTCCAGACAATGTAAAAATTCAGTGAGCTGTGTAATTCACAGAAAAACCATCAACCCATCACCATGTAGAGAACAAGTAGAAGGGTCATGCACTATCTGTGACTCTTCTTTTGCACAGTATTTCTTACTGCCTCCCATGTTAGCTACCCTGGCAGAGGCACATTCTGTTTTCAAAGGAAAAGATATTCTATTACTTAAATGCATAAATCACTATATTATCTCTCTATCTTGACAAACTATGTTTTCTAATGAACATATGCGTGTCCGTATTAATTGACACTCATTGAAGGGGAATTTGGTACTCGTATTTTTGAAGCTGAACCAAAAGGCATTCATAATTCATTCTCATTATCAATTTAGTTTTGCAGGGAAAAAAGTATAAGAGATAGGAGCTTCTTTGCTTTTTTCATGCTTTTTTTGGAGGGGGAAAGACACTATTTATACGTGATATGCAGTAAGATACAGGGAGTGTTTAGACAGTGAAGATACATTGAATACCTAGACAAACTTGAACTGCTTTGAATTACAACACTGCAAACCAAACTTTAACTAGCTGACTCTTAGTGAAGCTAAGAGCTTCTTAGTGAGGCTTTGGTTTTACATGGCTGGTTTTGTTTTGTTTCTGGGCTTTTAGCGTACAAACCAGAGGGTGATGAGAAAACCCACCATGTTGTGTCATATCCTAGCCACGTCTGCCTGAAAGGGGGGATTTATTTACTTAAAAGCTTTCTGAAACTCAGCTAGTTTTGATCAGTCCAGCACAGCAACATGGAGGCATCTCTTCAACCAGGAGACAAACCACATTGCCAGTTTGCTCCAGATCTTTGTCCACTACCTGCCAAACATGAGTTTTGAATGAGAGATCCCACCTCAGCAGGAACACTAAGGCCAGCAGTGCGTTGAATGGCCATGGGGTTGGTCAGCAGTAGACTTGGGCTGGATCTACTTTGTTTTCCATGGATTTCAAAGGGTCTGGTGGTAGAAAGATTTTTTTAGGGTGGTCTCCTCCTCTCCTAGTTTGAGATTGTCCTGGTTGTTCTGCTGGTGTTCTTTGGATGTGGGGTGAGAAGCGTGCTGTCTTGCTGTTATATGATGGTTTTATTTTCCCAGTGGTTGGTTGTGATAGATTCACATAACCACAGCGAACGAGTGGCCCTGGCTATTTTTATCAAAACTGTTTGATCAGATCATGCTAGTAGAATCTCTTCAGTCTTCTCTTTCTATTAATTGCTTTATTTCTTCAAAAGGGATTTTACTTTTTTCCATGGTTCTACTGTATTTTTGTATGTATCTTCTAGAGCAAAAAGACATCAGTTCTCTGAACAAGTAGCTTTTTTCAAGAGCTCTTCCCTTGTTTAAGTGGGCTCTGGTGTATTGAGAACTGAGCTGGATGTTGCTAAGTTAACAACATTTCCAAACATATTCCTTGCGTGTTTCTCTACACTGGTTAGGTTTAGGGAGTTGCCATGGAGGTGTATTTGCCGCCAGATGAGTCAGAATTATTTAAATACGTCTGTCTGGATCAGAAGGTTTTATTCCAAATTATGAAAGGCATGCAAGCCTTCATCTTTGAGCAGCCCCTGGAGCTCCCTTCCTGCCAGCTTGCTGCCACTTTGTTCTCAAAGCACTTTCCCCTTTTGGGTCCTCTCCTGCTCCAGTGCCTTTGCAGGGATGTCTTCTCGGCTTCCCTTGACTGGAATTAAAGGCAACAACCCTTTTCACCAAAGACCTAGTTCAAACCTTTGAAATCAGTGGAAATCTTTTCTTCCATCAGCTTTGCCAGGTGATTTATTACCCACACCCCACCTGCCACCATTCAAGGGAATTAGAAGTAGTTTTAGGATGTCCCCCTTCTGAATGCCCAGTAAATGTGGAGTGACTCCTTTCTTGCTGTGCTTTCAGCTGCCCAGAACTGTGGTCTCCCTATCTAAGGAAATTTAAATAATGAATTGAAAGAGTGATTTAGGGAAAGACTCCCTTTTCTGGGTGTTGTATCTATGGTTACCTTAAAAATATATCCAATAAATCACAAGCCTGAGTGGAAAAAAGTATTAATAGAAGAGTGACTTTATGTGCTGAGAAGCTACCTTCTTCCCAAGGGCTGTGAGCTGGAACCCATTTGAAATTCTTCAGTGGCTTGTGAACAGCAGAAATGGGTGCTCAGACTGGTCATGGGCAGAGCCCCATGTTGTTGCGGGGTTGCAGTTGCAGCAGCTCTCTTTTGCCTTAGGTGGGCTTTCTTCAGTCTACAGATACGTTACATCTCCCTGAGCATCGAGGTGCTTAGTGCACAACTGTTACCTAGTTTCTTTTAACTTTTTTCCACATCCTCTGAACTCTTACGCTGTCAGAAAAGATTTTACCAGTTGCTCCTTTATGCACACCCACATTGGTTCATCTCTAGCGTGTTTGTAATTGCTAACGACTGTAGAGATGCACATGCAGGTACGAAGATCAAAATAGTAAACAGATGTCAAGCATAATTAAGATATACATGTGTGCATGTCTTAATCTGTATGGAAAAACTAGCTTCAGAAATATTCTGGTTGTGGTCTTAATCCAAATTCACTTCACCAGCCTCAGGTTTTTGCAGAGCCACTTATCTCTAATTCTGCATTACCTCAAAACAGGGATTTCCCATGTTACTTTCTACAATGCCAGAAGTGCTACTCAAATAGAAATAGGTCTGATGAGCCATATGGAACAGCATGACCTGGAATTGCTTGCTTTTGGCTGTAGGCAACTTTGCTTTACCTTTATGAGAAAGTCTAGAGGACAGAAAAATCATTAAGAGTATTAGTCTACAAGTAACAGCAAAGTGAGCTGAAAGCACAGAAGGGCAAATGCTCACCTGATGTCACTACTCCTGAAGTTTTTCAGTAAGGATTTGTTAAGTTAACATTTTTCCCAAACACTTGGTGTTTGAAATTGCAGGTGAGACAGTATGAGAAGCAGGAATGGCAGCTGATTCCATCAGGTGGATGCTCAGTTCTGTTATATGAGCATAGATTTTGACATAATGCTTCTTGTGGTTAACTTCTGCACAAGAGAAGGTGGAATGAAATTTTAAATTTTTATTCTCAGCAAACTGATGGGGTAAGCTTTGATTGGAATGTGTCTACCGAGCGTTCTCCAGAGACTGTCCCAAGCACATGCATCTTGTCTAGCTCCTGGAATTTGCATTGTCAGTGGTATGCGATCCTTTTCCAATCATGATGTCGAAATCAGTATAAACCATGTTCTTTCATTTTTTTGTGTGTCACATCAGTCTATACTCGGGGGAGAGGGAGAGCAACAGCTCTTGCTCTTCATGGAGAGTCAGCCATACTAGCGCAGAAATTCGGAACAAACTGTTGTCATTAATATTCAGAGCCAGAAGGACCAAAATATCTGTGGGTGTGATAATTATTTAATTGTGTTTTTTGTTGAAAAGGTGTCTCACAACTAAGAAGGTTCTTGGATCTCATGAAGCCTCACTTCTATCAAAAAGATTTTATTACCAAAAAAATATTTTTTTTAATTTAAAGGAACTGAGTGACAAAGTTGTCACTCTCCAGAAATCTAGGAAGAAGCCACGGCTGTGATTATTCCCATTTGCAGTAAAGTCAACTAAATAGTTAATTGTCCAACAAATAGTTAATAGTCTACCAAATGTCTTCTTCCCCTGGGGAGCAAAGCACTCACTGTGCAACTTTTTGTCGTTTCCTCAGACTTCATCTCAACCCAGTGTGTGAGTTAAAAGTGCTAACAAGGAGGGAGGCAGGTGAGGTATTCAACTTTCACTGTACACCAAGAGGTCTGGAGCATTTGGTCTTGTAACACGTGCTGCCTATGTGGTTTTGGGAGTTGGGGTCCTCTCATTGATTGGAATGGGGCTGACCCATTTGTCCTTCCTCACCAGGATATGACTGGTAGCTCATACAGGCCTTGGTAATGATTACACAGTGCAGGTCTCCTCTAGCAGAGCTTTCCATGAAGATGTGGAACACCACAGCCAGAGGTGTTTGCCATCATGATGGTCTTTCTGTTCATGTCCTTCAAAAATGGCTTCCTGTATGCAGAGTGTCCTCCATATTCTTCTGGAAGCTTGGAGAAAAGCAAGGTTGCCCAGATCAACACAGATTTACCACTTTCATAGATTTGTGGTAAAAAATCAACTTCAACTGATACTCAATGTTGCTTTTAATTTACTGTATTCCTCCTGTATAATGACTTCTGTTTGCTGCTGCTGCCAACTGCATCAGGATATTGTCTGTTCTATTGCTCTTTATTGAGCACAGGAGAAGTACACAGCGCTTAGAGCTGAGAACACTGAAACACGCTTGCAGGAGAAACAGACTAACTGAAGACCTCACATCCACTCAGAAAGGTTGTGCCACCAAAATTATCGTAAAATAGAAGTGAATTGGCTTTTTGCCTTGATGATGCTTTTCATATTAGAAGCTTTAGTGATATCTAAGCTACAGAAGTTCAGACATCTACCTGCGCTGTCTAACTGAGGAAACTTGGCTCCCTCTGTAGACAGTGAAGAGAAAGATAGGAGTTTCAGCCCAGGAGATCAAAACTGGCTTGTTATTTTGCATAAAGAATTAGACATCCTGCACCATAAGTACACACTGGAGGTTTCTGCAATGCTTTCATGCATCTTCCATTTATTTAGCTTCTCACCCATTCAAAAATATTTACAGGAATATTCAGGAATCAGAGAAACTTGCGTGCAGGATTTTTCAGATGTTCTCAGCTCAGGTCAGGTCATGTAGAAAGCTGCTTCTTTTGATAATCTGGATTAATTATTCAGACTTCTAGAAGAGTCAACACTGGTCTCTGAAACAGATTCTTATATCTAGTGTCACAGCCAATTAATACAAAGCGGCTCACCCATGCTATTTTATCTATGTGAATGAGATTCCTGGTAATTGTTTCACACACCATTCTTTAGCTTTTTCCACCTCTTCTGCTGATTTGGTATATAAATATCAGGCTGTTTACAGTAAACACAGAAGAAATTTTGAATACTGATGAGATTTTCTTCTGCTTTAAATGGAAAGGGCTTTGTGCCACATGAGAGCCTGCTTTCCCTCTCTTTTTCTAACATGTTACTTTACAAAGAAGTTAAATTACTTTTTTTTTCTCAAGTGACAAATTTGACCAAAAGGTTTGAGACCCCATAAATCACACAAGATTGCTTTTAAGTTGTCACCTACCTTTTGCAGTGTGAGTTAGGAGAAAAATATCGTATTATCTCCCATGACAATGAAGATACAGCTTTGTAGGACTGGAAGTATGCAATGAAAAAGCACAACACCTGTCTACCTCACTCTGGGGCCAAGCACAAGTCTTCTTAGTTTGCTCTTATGTAAGTGGGGCGTGGGAACTACTCATCTGCTGTGTAATCAGAATTGGTCTCAGAAGGCTCTTCCTTTTCTCTCTGAGATACACATACGCATAAAAAACCTGGTCTTTTAAACCACTGGGATTTATTTTGAGATTAGAAGAAGTTGTCACTACAGAATTTGACAAGAAATGGAAACAAAAAAAAATCTCAAAATTTCCTTGGAAAATTTCAAGTTTAGAAAAATAATATTTAAAATAAGGTTGGTTTTGACCTTGAAATGGTTTTTAGGTTTCAACAAAAATTAAAATATATATATAAAGCAGTATTTTTCCTAAAAAAGTATACAATTCTATCCAGCAATATATATATATATATTTTTTGTTTGTTTTATGAGT
Organism: Heliornis fulica; assembly: GCA_013399135.1. Classification (NCBI taxonomy): domain Eukaryota; kingdom Metazoa; phylum Chordata; class Aves; order Gruiformes; family Heliornithidae; genus Heliornis; species Heliornis fulica. The sequence goes on from VXBZ01001436.1 coordinate 585,918, forward strand.
CTGACTTTGTTTCTGGATGCTCACTTCAACAGATTACAGAGCTGCATAGAATGACCCTTGCCATTCTTGTCGTTATTCTCTCTGTAATAGTACTGACTCTAACCTGGCTATTTGACAGCATGGTTAAAAGTGGACATGGCATGTTCTTCTTCCAACAGATGTTTTGTAAAATTCACATCTTAAATCTATCACTTTTTCCTAAGTTAAATCAACATTGATGATTCATAATTTTTTGTCCATGCCCAAACAAATTTCCCATTTATCCTATAACAAATTTCGCTCCACTCTAGGATTTTAAGATTAATATTCATTAAAAGGAATGTTTAGCATGAGTAAAATACACTTTACTCACTAGTGCTTTTGGAAGGTTTTTTTTTCCAACACAGTTCAAGAACAGAGTTTGTATGTCTCCCAACATATCTTAAATTTTGCTTTCTAAATTACTATGTACTGACCAAGAGTAAAAAAGGGGGATTGGGAGCTAACATAAGTGATGAGAGGGATAAAAGCAGAAACCAGCAGCAAACACTCTTCCTGTATGAGCCAGAGATTTGAAACTTTCCCCAGCTTGTGGGTAATATCACATTTCCCTCTTCTCTGTCCCCACCCTCCTACTGAGATCAAAAGAAAATATTCCTGCCTCTTTGTAAGCACTGTGCCATCTGCAAAGCTCCATTTGTAGGAGCAAAGTCCGACTCATCCTCTGTTTCCTCACTTAGATGTATGATACAGTCTGTACTGCCAGAGATCTGATGTGGTAGGAGCAGGTTTCTTATGTGTGAGCCTAACAAATTGAAACCTGCCCTCTGTGCTCAATCCTAGTTGAAACACCTTCCCACAAATTCAAGATCAAGATCACAATCAGTGTTTTGAGGCAAAACATGAGCAATGCATGCTTGTTTTTCTTCAAGCGCCACAATTTTGGTGGACAAAAATGCTGTTTATTACATATTTGTGGCCTGATATATTTGTCTGCTCTCTTAACTACGCTGAGGAGAGGTAGGATGTATAGGAAGCCACAAGAAACATGCTTCAGATGGTGGCCTCTCTATCACCATTCAAACCTGCATTCCAGCTGGCTGGAAGCCCAGATTTCCCTGGTGGCCACCACTGCTTATTTTAGTGCAGCATGGCAAAGCTTCCCATGGATATTTTCAGCCCCATCACTAGCACTGAGAGAGGATAGAGGATGACCCTCTTGAATGGTTATGGGCCAAATCATCTGGAGGAAAGAATTTTTAAAAGGAAGTAAAAGATGTAATTAACTGGGTAGAAACCATTTCTGAGGTGGCTGAAAGCCAGAACTGTGTATTTGGAAAAGAGGATTCTACTGTTTTTAAAGAAAATACCTGTAAGTAAAACCAATGATTATTCAAACAAACAAAAATCCCCTACAAGAAGACATGAGATAGGTAAAAAAAAACCTCCAAGAAAGTTCATAGCAATCCATATAACTTAGAAGTTAGAAATTTAAGAAATGTATGGAAAAGGGGATTCTTCTGAGAACAAACATGTCTGGTAGGGATATTTCAGGAATTATTTCATCTTTTGGGAATCCATTTAGTGTGAATACATTATAGGTATTGATAACAACAGAGAATAAAAATGCTTAGAAAATATTCCACCTTCATCTTGGGAGCATCCACAGGGAAGATCCAGATGAGGTCACCAGCCATGAATGAAAACCAGTAGCTCAGGAGAATTAAGTGTTAAGCAGGGAGTCTGACTCTGGATATTTTTAGTCTGCAGATCTTGCCACCCTGCTCTGCTGATGAATCTAGGGCATCTCTCCATGCTTTCTAAGGCTGTGAGTCTACATTTGTTTATATGTGATCCTTTCCCGTTGGACTCTTGGAGAACTTCCCATAACACTGTAGGCTCTCAGTTCAGCCATGCCCTCTTCTTCAGTGGTTTCTTGGGTTTTTTAGTTGTCTTTGGTAAATCAATGCCATTTCTGTTTTCAAGTTCTGGGTTTTACACTTTGCTGCTCCACAGAAGAAAGCTCAAACCCCTTGATACCCCTCTATACTCTATTTCTTCCTGTGATCTCCATATCATGCTACAGGTTTTGTATCTGTTTGAATTACATATATATCCACTTCTCAGGCAGTAGTATTCTAAAGGTAGCGATGTCAGTAAATCCAAGACATACAGGTCACAGTGGTGTGATGCTCTCTGAGATGTGGCAGCAGATCTCCAAGGCTGTGGAGCTGGCTGTGGGAGAACAAGGTGTGCTCGCTATCACTGCATAGCAGAAATGGAGCAGTCTGTTGTTCTTTGCAAAGACGGAAGAGCCAGACATCAGTCAGGTAATTACTCTAGCCAGCAACAGCGACAGCTCTGGGCAGGTCTGGAGGTAGGCTCTGAGGAACTGCAGTCCACTTGCATTGTGCCCAGCTAGGTTCTACCCTGAGCCAGCTCTCCTGAGCCAGGTCCTAAGTTCTACCAGTCCTCACCTCTCTTCCCAGCGGCAGAGGTGTGAATGGTGAGAGGATAAGTGCATCTACACTTCAGATGAGCTGTTTGTATGTCATAGTTCTATACAGTCATGCATGAAGGCTGTTGTAGCAGGCAGTTGTGGATAGATGCATTTCCCATGCATCACTATTGCATAGATGCATCTTCCATCATCCGCTACAACAACAAGGAGTTTCACACTCCTTGTGTGCAATCTGCTGCTTTTTCCCAAGCCTGGCAGAGACAAAGACTTCCCTCTGAACTCTGACAGAACAAAGAAAGCACCACTACTGTATATACATGCAATAATGGGATCACATACTACCCAGTTTTGCTTTATTCAGTTGTGCCCCATTGCACATTGGGTCTGTGCTTGATTTATGCTATCAACAAATTAGAAAGGGGAAGTTCATTGGTGGGATTGTACAAATTGTCCCTTGACTCAGCAGGAAGAAAAATAATCTGTCTGTACAAACTGTCCATATTTTCCTGCCCCTCTTTGTAAAGCTCTTGGGAACATCACATATTTAGCTGTTAAGGTTTTCTTAACCTTAAGGTCTTGACACCACAGACAAGAGAAAAACCAGTCTGAGGTATGGTGTTATGGTTTAGATCTGCTCCAGACAACTCGCTGCAGACAGAGCCACTGTGGAGTAACTGGCTTCTTGGTAAAGAGCTGAGCCCACTACTGCTGCGCAGCACTTTATGTACAACTCAGATCACCTCTTTCCAAGTGGATGAAGACACCAGCATGTGCAATCAAAGTCTCAAAGTACCCTGGCCTTTATGGGCTACTTCTGGGGGTGCATCGAATGATGGATGGGTAAGGGAATGAGACCAAGAAGCAGTCACCTGAAATCTGCTCTTGCAGCCTGCATGTGAAATTCATTCTGGTTTATTGACAGAGAGATGGAGGTGTTCTTGTAGCAGTGCAGTACGATAATTAATTAAACAGCAGTCCCTGCCTGCTCTGCTGTGGCCAGAAGAAGTGTGCTCTGCTGCAGCAGGCTCCCAAGAGGCGCACTGAGGTCCAAGTACTGAAAGACCTGGAGCTGTCTCCTTCTTTAACCTCTCTTTTGAAGCAGAGCAGGACACCACCACCTGTGAAGAGGACCAATATTGCCCACCTCCAGCACTAGATCATGAGACACCACACATACACTGTGGGATTTTAGCTCTGATTACTTCTCTGGCTCCAAATGTTTCCTGAGTAATCTGGAAACAAAGTCATGCATACAAGTTATTTAGCTGGAGGTGAAGCTTATCATAGAACCACAGAACATGTTAGGTTGGAAGGGACCTTTAAAGGGTATCTAGTCCTAAAAGAAGTTGTGGAGGGAAGGAAAGAAGATAGCAGGTTATGGCTTTTGTAATTGCAGACTATAAAAATGCTACTACATTATATGTACATTATATGGTACATCTAGGCATGTATTACAATCAGAAAACAAATTGCTCTAGGATGGTTTAGTTGCTCTGAAAGACAGTGTTAACTACCTTTGGCTCAGTGAATGGATTGCTTGGCTTTTGGACAGGGTACAAGCAGAGCAGTCGTAGGTCTGTCCTCATACAGGAACCAAACCTACCCCTGCACATTCTGATGTGACTACGGAAGGGCGTTTTTGGGAGTGCAGGCCACGTCGCTCTCCTCTGCTAGTCTTACGTATTGCTGTGTATGCATGTGGAACCTTCAGATGAGTAACAGCTGAACGGGTTTGGTCCTCTTCCCATTAAAAATAAATTGCAAAAGTTGTATTGATTTCAGTGCAGGAGGATTGGACCCTTAGCCTCCAAGAGGATATTTAATATATTCCGTTACTAGCATCTTAATGGGATACAGCTATACTATGCTGCACACCGAGCTGCATATGATACAGCTCCCTCAGGCTGCTTGACGATATGCTCTCCACTTCAGAGACTAGTACATAAATACAATTCACATGCTCTGTCTTTAGTCATGCCACAGTTTTGTCAACCACATCACATTTTTCTGCCTCGGGCTGTGGTGTATGCTGTTAACACATGTCTCCGGACTCAGGTCAGTGAGCACAGGGACAGCATTGCATTGCTTCTGCTTCCATGGGACTTTCCTGTCTTTTCTTGTCATGAAATTAATTTGCCTCATTCCTCTTTTAGCTTGGGTTTTTTTTTCCTTTTTTTAATTTTATTTTGCCTCCCACACAACTTGCATAGCCATTACACCTTTTAGCTCAATCAGGCATCAAAAAGAGAAGTACTGTGTGGTGTCGAGGCCTCATCTGTAGTACTGAATTCTGCTGAACCATGTTGATTTCCAGCTGCTGGAGATGTAGCCCCTGATAATTAGTCAGCTTGATATTACTACCCTGAAGTCTAATAAAGCAAAATACAGAAGGGCAACATCCTTTTCTCTTAGAAGACTCTGAAGTTTATTTTTTTCACATAGACATGAAAAATACTGGAATATAGGAAAAACAGATACCTCTCTAGCATATGCCTCTTCTGAGTAAGTGACGTCTACTCTCTTTCTTTCTCAAATTGCCACTATATCTACTCATCTTTCTGAAATTTACTTGCAGAAGATTTCAAACCTGTTCTAGGGAATCAATAGAAATTTATCATAGGTTGAAGTCTTGATTAACATTTGAACTCTTTAAAAATTAGCATGGGAAAAAACCCTTTGGCTGCATTTTCAGAAATATTTTCCCTAACCATAGAGCAGACCAACATCTTTTCCAGTTTTCCATATGAAATTTCATTGAAAACGGGGAAGGAGAAAACAATCATCAATATCTCTTTTGTGTTTAACTAACAGCCATCACACTGCAGTTGGAGAGGATGATTGGTGTACCAGGTCAGGGGGTCCTTGCTGCTCCTGATCTCCATGGGCAAGGTTTCTCCCAAGATGCCAGCATTACCTTCAGATTTCCTTCCCTCTGTCCCTGGACTGATTTTGCCACAGCCTGATGTATACAGCAGTGAAGCAGATGAGAGCTGACCAAGGGCATGCAGAAGGCAGTATGGCTGTTCCTGCAAATCCCTTTTCCTCCGTTCTTGTTGACTGACCCCACCCCTTAGAAAAGCTTTTGTCTAAGAAAAGCAAAATCAACATAAGACGATGTAGATGCATGACTTGCTTTGTCTCCAGCAGCAGTGGTAGCTGGATGAACAAAGAGACTGCTCAGCTTCCTGCATTTTCTGGATTCATAATGGAGACTACTTTACAATAACAGTTAACTTCTTTCATCTTGGAAACACACCTTCATAAGGAGAGCCTAGTTAAATAGAAATCACGGTGATGTCTCCTCTGGCCTCGTTTCTAAAAATGTAGTGGCATCACTTGCTTCTAATGCATGAACATTCGTTTCCATCGTATATCTTTAAATAAAAAAAAAAAAAAAGAGAAATGTTAATGGCAAAAGGGAGAAAGGGCTTATCTCTGGTAAGTTTCTTTCTCCACTGCGCTTCAAATCAAAATGTAAGAGAAAAATTGGTCTTCAAAACGTGCAGCTGAAAGGAGCTTAGTAGTAGACATACTATCACAACCAGATTCTGGCCTCCAAGTCTGGTTAATGAAGTACCATACAGATGAAGTTGATCACTGTATCCCTCTCTGTTTACTACTCCATTGTGTTTCTGCCTGGGGTGCAGGGTTTGATGAACTTCATTTGTCTGTGAGACTCATAAGTGATGTTGATATTTAAGTACATGCAGAGGCTACTGCTAGGACTCTGTCCTGCTCCTTTAGAGATGTGTGACTCACAGGAAGGGAAAGGGTGGCCAACAGAGCTTCAAGCAACCACTCCTACCACCACCCAGGGTTTTTCTTCTGCTGCTAGCCTAGTTTGGATGGCTTGATGATGAGATCTGCCCATTCTGGGACAGCCATCCCTTTTACCTCTGAGCTACTGTACTCCTTGGGTTGCTTCAGCCTCAGTGCTGTGGGCCAGCTGTGCTGTATTAACCCCCGGCATTTGTATATTTGTCAGCTTAAATTCAATCACTGGTGACATGCCTAATGAAAGCTTTTAGACGTCTTTGCTGTTATGCATGTCTTCCCCAGTGCAAAGGGAGAAGATGTGAATATGTGAATACTGGATAGTACAGCTAGGTGTTTTTATAAGTAATAGTATAACTTTATCACAGCCCACACTGTCCTGATTTCTCCTTCTGCACAGATAGCTCAGCATAAAGTGTAAGTCTCTCTTCCTGCTCTAGGCACTACGTGGTCTGATTATAGCCATGCAGTACCACAACCCACTCCCAGGGGACAGCTGACGGTACTACAGTTGCTAGGTCAGACCCTGAAAGCTCTGGGGTTGGAAATGGCGCACACAGGCTTGCAAGAAACAAAGGGAGAAAATGCCACAAAGTACTGTGGAGTAAACAAGTCTGGTTTGCAGAGGCTGACTAGAGACAGCTCGGCAGAGGCACTTCCTAAAGTCACAAATTTTCTTTGCTGTCTCTGTGCCTGCTTCCTGGAGGACTGAATAGTTTTCATGGAGTCCAGATGTAAGATAATAGGTCAGTATAATAAAATACCCAAAGTAGAAGGATACCATAGATGCCAAATTGTATAGTTAACACTGAGAGTTAGACTTCATGTGTCAGAAGTGTCATTTGGTTAGAGGAGCTTGGGTGCAAACCCACAGAACAGCCTCCTCTGTCAGGCAGTTCAGGTTTTAGGATCTTGATTATTGAGGTATTCATTGAGACTAGGCATTGGGTGTGTGAAAAAAGAGGTAATTTTGCTTTTGGTAGAGTATGTTTACATTGGCATTTTTTATCAATCAGATACTGCTTATGGAAATGCTACATTCTCAGTTTGCTCACAGTAATATAGTGTTCATTCATAAAACCAAGCAGAAAAAGAGTACTCTGGTATGCCTTAAACACCATGTGGGATGTGGCATTTTGTGTAAAACAGCAGGGTGGTGTCGGAAAAGCCTCAGCACTAATTGTGACCAAGGAGCCCTTGCTCACTTCAGATGCCCTGCCACATCAGTGGAATTTATTTTCATGAACAGCTGCTCACTGGTGTGAGCATGGGCTGCAGGATTTGGCCAGTTGGTACCAACTGAGCTTTGATAAAAATAAGGCTCAGGTATAATTTTTAATATATCCCACGGGCACCCTTTCTCATTATTTTATCTATGCGCAATTGAAAGGAAGCTCACCTAGAAATAAAGAGACTGACATGTCACATCATGACATAAGTACAGTGCTACATTTTGTGGCCCATGTTCAATGCAGCCCTCGAGTGATCTGTTCCAATAACTCAGATAGCAGCTAGTAGGATGATTCACCCATCAAGCAATAATGAGCAGCCATTGCATCACCTTCTGTTGTTTATTGTACCCTGAGGCTTTTCAGAATACAGTTGCCTTGATAAAAAGATAAAAGAAAAGAACATAAAACTTGTGTGAAAAAAAATCTTATTAAGCCGAATCTACTTCTCATCTCTACTCTCTCTGTTCCCTTTAAAATGGTTATTAATAGGGCCAGACTTTTTGATAGTGAGCAAGCATTTGTATGATGACCATTACTGGTGGAGCAACACCTCTGAATGGCTGCTTGAGTCAATGAATGGGTGTGGCCCAAAGGATGTAGGATAGATTGGAGCGAAGTCCAGCCCAGGATTGAGAGACAGTACATTACGGACCAAATTCTGAAGACTTTGTTCCACCTACTTGGATTTTCCAGAGGTCAGTAAGATACTGCTAGCATGAGAGAGACGAGTAAAACCTGAGTGATCTCCTAGGCTTTGAAGCTGTAATAATGTTTATGTCTCAAACTCCTCTCAGAGTTCGTAATGAGCATTAATTAAATACACCTCAGGGCTGTCTATGCAAGTGCAAAATACTCTTACTGCCATTAAAGAGGGGAAAACAGCCCTTGTCTAGGAGGGCTTGAAGGTTTCTCTGGCTCTGGGTCCTATTTCAAAGGACTCTCAGTTGCAGAGTGGACGTCGAGGGAAATGTTGGTCAGACTTGATGCTGATCCTGTGGCTCAATTTTCAGGAGTGCTGACCTTCTCCGGCTCCTGTATCTTCGAGCAGAGATGTTGGTGCTTAGACATCTGTACTCCAGTATCTTGTTTGACTTTAAGAATATCAGGCAGAGCAATAATCTGTTTAGTAGACAGCCAGTGAAAGAAGATGTTGAAGATAGGGAATGCACTTCATCTTAGGTGAGGTAGGCACAAAGTGCTAACTTAGTAACAAATATACCTGAAACATTAATTGTCCATTGCTTAGAAATTGCCCATAGGAAATACTCTCCAGTCACCAAAAAAANAAATATGTTGTTCTGGGTGCAAAATGAGGTGCCAGATTTTACAGTGACATAGATTATTGTCCATGGGCCTCACTCTGAAAAACTCGCCTTTACCACCATAGGGCCGTTTGCCTACATAAGGTCCTCTGATCAAATGATACTTAGGTTGGCCATCAGCTGTTTCAGAACCAGCATTCACAAGAACTTCAGTAAAGGTAAAAACTTGGAGAGTGGGATGAGACATACTGTATGACAACAAGTAATTACGGTTCATACTCTTGCTGCTGCTGAGTGGACTCTGCATGCAACCAGATCTGCTCATGAGCATACAGGAGGACTTCTGCTCTTTGTATGTCATGTGATGACAGTAGTGGTGTTCTCTGTGTAAGCTCACTGTTGGAGTTTAGGGCCATGACCACCACTAATCTTGGTGAGAGGTGAAGAAAGGAGAGAGTAATGTTTGGCTCTTTTAAAGATCAAGATGGAAAAAGCACCAAAGATTTGTTTTTTTTTTTTCTAGAACAGACTCCCTATGGGCTGCCAGTCTTGCAATACCAGGCAGGTGTTTACATACAGATCCCCCACACCATGTGCCTTTCAGACACATCCTACCATTAACCAAAAGCAAATCAACTGCACTTTGTGTGGAGGTTCCTTTCATCCTGCCATGTAGCTCCAACAGCACATGAGTGCATGCACTCATAAGAATTCAGTGCTAATACTCGCATTCATTTCCTTGTAGTCCTCCTAAAAGCTTACAGGGCTAAATCACTCTCCTCTTTTCCATAGATTAAATCAAATTTAAAACACTCTTGCTTTTCTGAAACACTTATGATTTCTCCAAGTTTGCTGTGGTACACTTGAAAGCGGAGTTCGGTTTATAATTTCTCAAATTTTTGCTTTCATTTCTTTATCTAGATTATGCCATAAAATCTGACATTTTCACTTTGTCAGCTATCTAAAGTAAGGGAAAAGTTATAAACTTTTGCCCCATGCCTAAGACAAGACTTTTCTTATGGCAAAATGACAGGCAGGAGGAAACTGGCCAGACAGTCTGAGTGACGACCTGGGGGGGGGTGATGGAAGCCCCTCTGGGACAATGCTTTTTCCTGCTTCTGGAAGTCCCTCCTATTTCCACATTGGCTTCTGCATCCGGTACTTTACCAGAATTCTCTTTCACATCAAAGCATCTCTCCCCGGGCTACACATGTAGGGGCACAGCCTGAGTTTCTATGGGAAATAGTTTTATCCCAAAGGAAAGGGAAAGAAATGTTTGGTTTAAATATGCTTAACACTCCCCCTTCTGTATAAGGTGCTCTGTTGTTTCACTTTCCCTGGTCCCTTGGGATAACAACATGCTCTTTACCACATTGAAGCTTATTTTCTTAGTTGAGGTGTTCAAAAGGGGCTGTCGGGGAAATTTACTCCCATCCACATCAGGCAGAAAGCTTGCAAAAAGAATTGCACCAAATTCCTTTTTTGCTGGTCTAACCCTTGGGATGAATTGGTCCCAGTTCTACCATTTGAAAGAACTCTATGATGCAGACAGAATGGAGTTTCTGCCTCTTTCCTGAAGTTATTAGAAACAAACAGAAGGAGTTGATGTATGGGTGATAAACTACTGCTTAGGTTCCTGCACAGACAGGAGGGATCCACAAGGTGAAGTCAAGATACTTTCCTCAATAAAAATCTCTAATCAGAGATGAGCTGCTGACTCCATATTTTCCTATTTTGTCCAACCATGATCATCCCTGAGAAGGAAATGAAATATCTAGAAATGAGACAACTCCTGAGTTGAGTGTGCCTCTTGAGTAAACAACCTACAAGCTAAAGTCGCAAGCTTCATGATAACCATTATCATGGCTTAAGGATACTGGTGTGATGAAGTTTTTAGCTGGTACAGATGAATAAAAGAGATGAGCTTTGGAGTGCACAAACCCTTTTTCAAACTTAGTGAGAAGATGGGAGTGTGTTTCTGGTTTGGCTGTGGGTATGGGACCATTTGAAACTACTCAGTACTTGTTGGTAGCCAGGACTGATACCAGGGAGGAAACACTCAATGACATGGAATTAAACCAAGCCCGGGCACTCTAACCACACAGACTCCTCCTTATCCCAGACACTTGCAAAACATGTGATTTGGTAGCCCGGTTACTCGCTTTTTGAAGTCTCCTGGTTTTGTATGTTATACCACCACTGATGCCATCAGTTCCTCCAGCATCTCTCTCAGTTGGCATTTAATCTCTTTGGGTTGGTTGCTCATGCCTTCAGGGTCACTGGATTTCTTTCCATACCAGGCTCTTTGATTCTACCTCTATTTGGGGGCTGGTTAGTCTTTTGATTATTTGAAGTCCTTTGAATGCTAACTTCAGTTACACTTCCTTGTAAGAGGCTCTTCTACAAGGGTGGGTGACTGCAAGGCCCCTACTGCCTCACTAGTCACACTGCTAGGTGGAAAAAGTGTGAAGGAACACATATGAGTGTTTTACAAAGACAGCAGCCACTCAAATGCAAAATCGACATTTTGACTTCAAGAATGTGAGACCTTGTTTTGGTTTGGTTTATCTTATGTGTATTTGTTGGTACGAAGAGCAGTGAAAATACTTACACCTACCATGGAATTTTGAATCTGGATGCAGATCTCTAACATCTCAGTCAGAAGTGTGGCTTTTTTCTTAGGGACAGATTGTCAGCTGTGGCCAAGCAGGGCCCAGAAGAATTGAGGATGTAGATGAATTGGAGACTGCCTAGAAGAGAGCAACAGGAATGATAAAAGGTTTATAAAACATGAGTGATGAGGAAATGTTGAAGAAACTGAGTTTGTTTAGTCTACAGGAGAAAGACTATGGGGAAAAACGTATGAGGTTTTCAGTATGTAAACAATTACTTTAAAGGGGACAGCCATCGTTTGTTCTCCATGACCACTGTGAAAAGGACAAAAAATAATGTAATTTGCAGCAAAGAAATTTTAAACTACACTTTGGGAATTAGGTTTTCTTTGGATGCTGAGCCCTTTTGCTGGCAGATTTGAGGACAGGTTAGACCAACAACTTACAGGGAAAAGGTGGTTAAGCCTGATCATGGTTCATGGAAAGATGTCGGACAAGGTGATTGCAGGAGATTCTTCCCACAGCTTGCCTCTTTATAGATTTATGAAGGAGGACTTAGAAGGGAAATGTCTGCGTAAACCTGTAGTTGCATTTTCTAACTAGTTACTGCAGTCACTCTGATGCCACTTCGACAGTAAGAAATGATGTCTTCTTCGTGCAGCTGTACAATGATGTGATCATTTTGGGAACAGCATTTTGAAATCATACAGCTACTCTGTTTAGCAGAAGCTCCTGTTCCTTCCCCTTTGTTCAGCCTTTTAACATTTCCTCCATGATACAGAAATTCCTTCAGGTGTGAAATATTTCCTGGTCTCCCTCTTGAGGAACCTGGAGGAGCCTCATTCACCTTCTCCCTGAAAGAAATCCCCAGTCTGCAAACACAACCAATTCCAGTCTTTCCAGTAGAGAAAACATCTCATGGTGCCATGGTGGGATAAAACAATTTCATGACTTTAGAAGCCATCACACCTTAGGTCAATTGTTCTGGGCCCTCACTGCCACCTTGAGGAAGTTTTCAATGCACGTTCATTTGATGCAATATTATTGTGAGGGCCCACCACTGTGGCATGGTCTGATTTGCAGACTCTTTTGCAGCAGCAGAAGGAGTGGAGCATTTGCTCCCAACAGGGAGATTACATTCAGGCTGGGGGAAGGTGCCTCCTGGCCTGGCCAGATGCTAGGTCAAGGACAAAGTGGAGGAGCAGCTGAAAAAGTATGAAGGTTTTAATAATGATTTTGAAACCACTAGAAAATTGCAAGGCTAATGTGATTAGGCAATCGAGCACATAAACAGGAAGCCTCAGAAAACCTCCTTCTGTGATTTTACCTTTGGAGCATCTTCCAGGGAATGATAATTCATTTATAATTAATTGCTAATATATTTATTATTATCAATATTTATTTCCATTTACAAGGCAAGACATAATGTTAATAAACATGAAGCATTGTTTGCAAAACCTGATGTACTTCCAGGTTCATCACTGTGCCAGGTAGGGTCTTCAAAAGACAATGCCACAGCATGTGGCATCAGAGAGCCCCTTACTGCCAGCCTGACAGAGAGGACCTGCATGAAGCAGAAGAGGCATAACCAGGCAGGCCTGAGCAGGCCATGGGGGAGGTATTATACTTCTGAGATTAAATCCTATCTATAGAGACAACTCCTCTCCATGGTATCTTTCAGCATCCTGTTAATTAATTAAAAAAAAGGGGGGATTAAGATAAATTAAAAAAAATACATTTAAAAGTAACTTCTGCCAAAAAAAAACCAAAACCCCAAAACTTTCATGTTCAATTTCTGCGTGAAAATAACTTCCCCGGAGCCAACTTTTTCAGGGAATAGCCCATTATCAGACAAAGGAAGGCCTGAACAAGAAAGATGATTCCTTTGTTATGAAAGCCACCCCCTTTTATCACGACTTACTCCCCCAGCTTTTAATGCTCACTGACTTACCTCTGATCTCTTGGCATCTCTGTATTTTCCCACCTGTCTGTCAACCTTCTCTGAGGGTATTTTCGTTCTTGAAGCTAAACTTTGCAACACAACCAAAAGAAAGCAAACAGAAATGGCTTCAGTCTCATCGCTTAAAAATTCATAATCATTTCTATAGCCGAAGGCAGAAAAGCTAATTATTTACTGTCCCAACCAGTCTTATCTCCTCCCGGCAAAACCTTCTATGGAGCTGGCTGCACTCATACATCTGCAGAAGGCAGCTCTGGTTGCTGGGACCCCAGTGTACTAGCATCATCGGTGGGAGTTTTCCAGCTTTGAACAGAGCTGCTGCAGCAGGTTAGCTGTAAGGCAGAGAAGCTCAGCCACCGGGGATTGGGAAGAAGCAATGTCTTGCTTCTCTCCCTAGTGAACCTTCTGGCCATCTTGATATTGGCATTTGCAGAACAGGGAGCTTTTTAAGGAAAGATTGTGATTTCTTTTTTTATCCTAGAGCAGCCATAGGATATTATGGAAAAGAAGGACCTGAAGAATTCTGGCTGATGTGAGTGATATTCATCCAAAATGTCTTCCCTGAGTGGTGGCTCTGCCTCTCTGTTTATTTGCATCTTTCCTTTCTGGGGGAAAGGTGTCCAGCTGTGGTGACTGCTGTGAGAGATTTGGGGGATTGGGACTCACTGTACCCCACCTTATGTTGCTGTTGGATCCCACTGGAAGCTCATCTATAGGGACACCCTGTTCTTCATCCTTTTGAAGCAACTCCTTTCTCTCCTCTCCTCTCCTCTCCTCTCTCCTCATCTATTTAATCTTCCAAGGGCCTTACATAATCTGCCTCCAAACTGAGTTCAGATCAAATATTTGTGACTTCTGCATAACATTTTTGGGACCTTCTCCTTAAAACCTCAAATTCTTTGAACTCCTTTATTCAAATTCACAACAGGCTCTTTCTTCCCATCCTTTTCTTTGAGAAGAATCTTGCTTTACTTGTCAACTTCAGTAGACTTGCTGCATTTCTCAGTCAGGGGCTCTCTGCTGCTCTGTATGAGAACAAGATGGTGCAGAAAGCTATGTATCAACCTCATTTGTATAGCTGACACCTTCTAAGTAATCAAAAGCATCTAAGTAGTCCTAATTCAAATTCTCATACACTTTTCTCGTAGGGAGGTATACAGCTTTGTTGTGACAAAAATTCAGAGAGGCAAAAACCAAACAGAAATCAGGTTTGAGCAAGATAGAGAACAGAACAGAGGTTTACTATAGATAAATAGTAGGATAGGGATAAATAGAGTTATCAGTGGTCTCTTCTACATGCTGTTGAATTGTAAGAGCTGCAGCTGATCTCTAGCAGCCTTTAATTATAGTTGATTAAAAAGCCTAAAGTCTTGGATCTTTCATGGTGGTTAAATGAGCAGTGGGGATCTAAGCAAAGATGACACACGAGGGATGATACACCAGGAATAACATGGCGATAGTAGAAGTTGGTTAACGTGGCCATTATCACTGGGGCTGCATGTGACAGAGCTAAGAGAAGCAGCTGATCAGAGGCAGCAATTATAGGAAGGACCCCGACAAGTTGGGGAATGGAGAGTGGGAGCAAGCTGGGACATGAAGGAGAGGACACTGAGATGCCAAACACATCCATGCTTGGCGGTTGGAAAAAGGTAGACTTGTGTCATACGTTACAGGTATGTCCAGTGAGCACTGTGGTAAGGATCATGCAATTTTAACACTTGGAATTGAATTACACTTTTGTGATATACATCATAAAGCAACCAAGCATACAGACAGGCCTAGCTTTGTACCCAAGAGAGCTTAACTTGTGCCAAGGCCACCCTGCAGAGGATTAAAGCAAAAAGCAGGGTCTCCAGCATGGTATTTAGGTCTAGACTTCCGTGTATTTGGAAGGCTGCTCAAAGCTTTGCCCTGCATTTTCTTCCCCTTGGCGTTTCCCATGCTGGCTTGGCATCCCAGCTCTTCCCTCTGTCAGGCTTTGGCTTCCTCTCCCAGCCTCATCCCAGTGCCTTGCTCTACCTCTTGCCAGCACAGCAGCCACCCTGCTTGGACTGAGTGACTGGCAAAGGCCAGGACTGCCAAAGTTACTGCCTGCTTACGAGGGGCAGTGCTGTCCGCTCCCAGCACCCAGCTGAAGCCAGCTGTTTACTCACTTTAGGCAAAACCTACAGGTAGTTGAAGTCTGCTACTATTTCTGGCAGAATAATTATGTTGACACATGCTTGAGGAAGTTTCTACCTTTTCATTTGATTTCACTGGGAGAACTTAGAGAATTTAGTGTTATTTCCAGAGCTGCTGAGAACTAACAGACTGCAGTCATGAAGCAATGCCAGGATTTTTCCCTCGTGAAGGCCCAGGGCTAAACGACCTTCCCTTTTCAGGAAAACCCTAACTTCTCTCCCTCCCATGGTTTCACTCTCCCACTGACCCACCCAGCACAACTTGATGTTGTGTTGATTGGTTAAATGGTACAGAAGGATGCTAAGATCTGGGTGTTGGCAGTGTGTCTCCCAGATGGCCAACAGTCTTACTTCCTCCTTTTTCAAGATAAAAGGGTCCATTTTAAAGCTAGTTAAAAGAATATTAGAGAATTGATCTGAACACAGCAAAGTGAGAGGATCACCAGTTACTTTTTCATCCTCTAGTGCCCTCTATTGAGGATGCAGCCATCTGCAGAAGAAAATCTAAACTGCAGTTACAACACAATGCAATTCAATGTAGATTATCCCCATGAAAATACTAACTTTTTTAGCCCATATATACAATTCAGAATGCATTTTCATTTCAAAAGCTTAGCAGTGTGCTTTGTAACATATTGTTTGTATCCAATATCTATAGTTTCCATACATGAAGGCAAAATTGTCATAGATTAATGATCCAATCCTCTGGATACACTCAGGGATAAACTGTTATATTAATAACCCAATTAATAACAGACCTGTTATTATTATTCAAAATAACTAATCTGTAACATGATGGTGCTGAGTGGAACCTGCCCTGTAGGTTCCATATACTATATATTCCACATACAATATGCCAAAGGCCCTTTACTTTTACCCTGACTTAATCAGCAGTAATTTCAGTGGATGAAAGAGCTGTACAATTATCTGTACTAGTCATGGTTGGAAACTGGATTGACAATGCATTTGTCTATTAAAAAAAGAACTCAAAACCTGCTTCTTGACTTCAGAAACACTCTCTGACAATGTGATTCCTTGGTAATATCATCCCTTCTTCAGAAATGTTTGTAGAAAAATGAAGAACAGAACGAGTTATAGTGATGCTAAGAACAAAAAGATAGTGAAAATTATCATGCCCTGTATTTTTCTACCACTTATCATCTGAAGATCTCTAAATAATTTACAAGTACTTGTTTACAAACAAGTTTATTTGTGAAGTAATTGTGTGTGGGTAATTATCTCAGAAATCACAATGGACAAGCAAATACAGAATCTGGGTTTGTTTTACAGATGGGGAAATTTGAGAAAAAAAATTGAAGCCTAAAATGTTTAAATCCAAGGTGCCTAAAACCAAGGATTCTCCAGCCTCCTCTTGTCCTTTAAATATAAAAATTTTGATATTCAAGGATGGCAGGGGAATTCACACCAGACCTAACATTATTTTTAATTAAGGTATCCTACAGTAGCACCTTCTTCATTGTGGAGTCTAAGACTGAAAAGTGTTATGTTCTGGATAAAGCTGTGAGGATTTCAAAATGAATATGTAAGAAAATGCCACTGATTCTGGATGTTGATTCCAAATAAGAGTGATGGAAGGTGCACTTTTGCAGGCTTTCCTCACGTCCCTGACACCTTGCTAAGTGCCCACTGATGTTTCTACATTCTTTCCTGCCCTTGACAGGTAAACTGTGACAGGTCCCCCCAAAAAATTTACTTTTCTCTCCCTTGTATACAAAATAGTGTAATATCTATGAAAGTTGGATTTTCCTGACTCTCTTTTGCAACTCATTACCATGAAATGACAGGTTTATATCCCAGCAATGCTATTTCTCCCTGAACAGGAAACAGCAATATTTAAAAAACAAGGCACTCTGCTACTAAAGCTTTTCATGGCATTTCATAAAAGTAATAATCTGTCCTTTGCCAAGCAAGGATTCTCTCCCACAGACCATTTATGTGATTTCCATCTGCACATTAATTGGAAACTGCTTGGGGTTTTAAAAAAAGAAAAAAAAAGAGAAGAAGTATTTATATGTTTCAAATTGCAGTTGTTCCCATGCACTGGCAAGGTGCAGAGAGCTGTCTTCCCACAACCCAGCCCTCCAACAAGAACCCCCAAGCTGTCTGCAAACATGGAGCAAGGAAAATCTGGGGCATTCATACAGTATAAGATGGACTGATGTCAAGCTGTACACTGCTCTGCAGTCGAAGGAGTGGTGTGCCTGTTTTCCTGTGGCAAAGGACAACCTGCTGGCCATGCTGCTTCCAGTCTTCAGCTGTGGTTGAAGGAACATCTGTTTTGTATTGTTTCTGCTAGGTAAATGGCTTTACTGCCCCAAAACTGATGCTGATGATTTCTTTCATGCATGTGAGCCATGAAACACCTAGGAGAAGCCTAGAAACATGGATAAGCACTCTCAGCTCAGAAATCAAGTTAAAAATCAGCAGAGGAGGAACAGATAGACTACTGCAGGGCCTTGAAGTCTTACTCAGAGCTTTTCTGGAAACTGGGGTTTTGCCCATACAGAAAGATTTTTACACCAGTCTGAGATAAAATCTCTCTCTGGTCTGAAATCAGAGCAATCGATTGAGAGTCTCTGTACAAGTAAGTAATATAAAAGAAGAAAGAGCCATATCAAATATTTGTTACTATGATTAAAATAATCAGCAAGTTAATTTTAATTCAACGTAAAATGCAGGCTTTATGGAAGGGAGTGTACATCACTAAATGCTGTGTAGCAGTTTGGCATTGCTACAGGTACTGCACTGTAGTATAGTTAAAGCCTCGTCCTTTGTTTTGGCGGGGCTGAAAGCCTGTTAGTGCTCTGAAATGATGAAAGCAAATGAAATTGAATAGCAAACAAAAAAAAAGTTCAGACTCGATCAGTGATGATGAGAGAACTCCAACTGGGCTCTCTTGGGAGCAATGATCAAGAATTAAAGTCTTGATTATTTTTAAGCTAACAAATGAAGTTTCTTTATTCTACTTAAATGGGATAAGAAAAGCCCTATTAAAGAGCTAACTGTAGTACTAATCTGGAAGCTGCATCCCTGTTGGCCCCAGTAGGGAAAAAAAAAGGAAAGGCTTCTAAAAGTGTTAAACAAAACCCACTGCAAAAGGAGAGGAACAAGCAATAACTGGAAGACATGCAACTTTGTCTCTGCAAAGGAAGAGAAGTCTGTTTTCATAACTGAGGGAAGAGACAGGAGTGTGAGGTACAGCTCTCACCCCTTGTGCTCCAACCTCGGCAGTTTACGGTCTGCAGAGGGGCTCTTGCCAGGTGTATGAAGGTGGCCTGGGCTTGGGGTTTTGCACTTCTTTTTTGGTTTTGACTAAGGACTTGATCCGCCCAGGCACCTGCCTTACCAGGATTACTTGGATTTCTGGCATGAATGATCTCAGCAGGTGGCTATGTGGGGGCAGCATGCCCGTTCCAGGGCAGGCCTCAATATTGGCTCTCTCTACTGTCGCATTGGCAGCCTTTAATGTATGCTCATCTCCATATAAGTAGTGCTTACGCTCCAGATCTGGCCAGTTGTAAGATTACTGAACCATCTGTAATCTGCATGCTCCCCTGAATCGCTGTCTGGCTTGCTGGGGAAGGGCATCTTTCAGCAGTCCTGCTGTATCTTCCTCCACGTCCCTGTGCTCTTGGTGGCACCAGACAGTGTTGCTGACCTGACCCTAGCTGGCAGGGAAGAGTCACAGCTGTGAAGATGTGTATGCTTCTTTTGGCTGGGATAGAGTTAATTAGCTTCATAGTAGCTAATATGGGGCTGCATTTTTTATTTGTGTCTATAGTATAGAGAAGTTTTTCATTTTTGTTGAGCAGTGCTTACACAGAGCCAAGGCCTTTCTTGCTTCTCACCCCACCAGCAAGTAGGCTGAGAGTGCTCAATGAATTGGGATGGGACACAGCTGGGACAGCTGAGCCCCACTGACCAAAGGGATATTCCATACCATATGATGTCACACTCAGCATACAAACCTGGAGAAGAAGGAAGGAGGAGACGGCATTTGTCTTCCAAAGTAACTGTATGTGTTATCTCCAGGAGCCCTGCTGTCCTGGGGATGGCTGAACACCTGCCTGCCTGTGGAGAGTGGTGATGAATTCCTTGTTTTGCTTTGCTTGTACATGCAGCTTTTTCTTTGCTTAATAAACTATCTTTATCTCAATGAACATTTTTCCCACTTTCACTCTTCCAATTCTGTCCCCCATCCCACAGGAGGGGAGAGTGAGCAAGAGGCTATGTGGTTTTGTTCAATCAAAACCATGGCAGTTCTTTTTGGAGCTCAATATGGGATTCAAATTATTTGAGATAGCAAATAAATTGATTGAAAAGGGCTAGATGGAATTTATAGCTGTTATTGCTCTTCAGCTATTAATTGGCAGGTTTCTGTGCTTGCCATGGGGCTTGCTTGCCTTCCTGTATATCAGAATCTAGTGCTCATTAGTGGCTGCTTTTTGCTTTTGCCACTTGCTGTAGTGCTGCACTGCTTATCATCGGACTCTGCTGTGCCTGGGAAACTTCTGATAACAGCAATGGTGATGCGCCTGGGCTGGCAGGTGTCCAGGGCATCGCTGCTGTTTCTGTGCTGCTGGACTAGACAGGCTGGAACTCCAGTGGGAACTCAAGTCAAAGGGACTGTGACCTGTGGATGAGTCCAGGATGTCCCAAAGCATCTGTGGCCATGAATAAACCCACACCAAAGCAGGTATGTCTCAAAGTTTCTGTGTTCTTGGTTATGTCTGTGTCACAGCAGGTATGCATCTGAAGGGATTGTGGCCCAAGGATAAGTCCATGCTGGAGAAAGCACACCTCAAAGCATCTGTGGCTGTGGATAAGTGTAAACATCACTGGATGCCAAAGTGCAGAGGCAACCTGAATGCATGCCCAGAATTCCTGAGGAATTAAGATGTTGCTGCTAAATCTTAGGGCTGTTTCTGCACAACCATGGTGACCTATGCTGTCTATATTAGTGTCAGGGCAGTGCTGTAAGGACACCTTCACAGTGCTGGTGGACTAAACCCTCAGCAAGAGAAGAGAACAGTAAGAGTGGATGAGGCAGAAGATCCCTTGGTATATATACAGCAGTAAGTTAGGAAGGAACCATTAATACAAGAAATGAAGGCAAAATACCCTTTTTAGTCTAAGACATAGCAAAGTTAGGGGGAGGGGACAGAAAAGAAGGATAAGCCTGTCCCCATTGTAAAATTACACAAAGTAATAGTTGCACCAGAGTCTTAATTACTTTTTTCATGTGGACTGAATCTATCTGTGAATCAGTAACCAAAATACAATTTCCTCCTCATCTCAGATCAATGTTTAAATGTTAGTGCTCAGGAGGAGCTCTCAATATGCAGATTAGGACCCTGAGGTCGTTTAGCCTCAAGAAGAGAAGGTTCAAGAGGAATCTTATCAATCTGTATAAATACTGAGCAAGGAGGAGTCAAGAACACAGAGCCAGAAATAAAGGAAATACTGAGATACCAGAAATTCAATTTAAACAATGTATTTAATGTGAGGGTGTTCAAACACTGGAACAGTTGCACAGAGAGGTTGTGGAGTCACTGTCCCTGGAGATATTCAAAAGCCAACTCAACCCTATCCTGGGCAAACTGCTTCAGCTGACTCTGCTTTGACAGGGGGGTTGGACTGGGTGAGATCCAGATGTGTCTTCCAGTCTTTTTCACCCAAACTCACCATGGATTCAAACTGCAACACCTCAAGGAGATCAGTGCAGTTCTTAAACTGCCTCTCACCAAAGACATAGGAGATGTTCCATAAAGTTGGGTGCTCTTACATAAAGTTCATTAAGTCTCCACGTACTGCACTTTTAGCTAAACAGTTGTCCCTAAAATACAAGCTGTAAAGTGCTTCCTGACTCGCTGTAAATGATTGCATCAAACAGCAGTGATGAATTCAAGGTCAAGATTAGGCCCATAGGTGAGTCTCAGAACTTCTAGCTCCTACACACAAATATCATTCCTGCAGAACTGTGACAGAGCATTCAAGTCATTTATCCAAGCTATAATGGGTCAGAGATATGGCAGTAATTGCAATGAGAGCATGATGAGGTCATTTGAGTTGGGCTATATTTTTCAAAGAACCAAACCTAATTCCTAGTACTGGGAAGTGCACTCAAATTACATGGCTATATATTTTAAATAGAAATTCCTTTTAATAACCTGGATTTAATGCATTTTACAATGTATTTATTATCTCACACTGTGATATTTTGTAACTTAGATTTTCAGCTAACGAGTAGCTCATCTAATGAAAATAATGATTTTTTCATGCTGTACTACATGGAAACTTAAAGTATTTCAATTAAACAAACCACCTCATTAGTGTGCCTTGATAATATAGTTGAGTTTTCTTTGATATGGTCAGAAATATCTAGCATGCTTTTGGGATGCAATCAAACTCTCCAATAAACTTGTTGCTAAAGACAGCTGCCTAGCACCATGTATTTCTTGAGCAGTCAAATGACCTAGTTTAGAAGTGTTTGAAGCCATTTTACACAGTGGAAGAAGAACAAATTAACCTTGTTTAACAAGTAGTTCTCAATTTGTGTTCCAGCACTCCTCAGTACTCTATCACTTCCAGTGCAGTAGCATGGTCTCATTTCATCCTTCCCATTATTATCACATATACCTAATGCTACAGCCTTGGGAAACACCTCTCACCCGCCACACGGACTCTGGGAGGAGGCACTATCATTGCACTCAAGATGTATCTGCAGTCACAGGGCTGGTTATCTGAAGTCTGCTTTCACTCTTTGGTGCTCTAGGAAGAACAAAAAGAAAATCATAGCCATTGTTGACTTTCACTTTGATTTCTTTGGCCTGCTACCTTGAAAGACTTGTTCAAATGAATATTGCAAGGACATCAGAGAAACCTTCAGCAGAAACCCAGCTTTTGGGTTAGCCGAGACCAAACTGAGCCACATCCTTACTACAAATTTCTGTGGATGCAGCTAATTCTCATTGGGATGTGGGGTCAGACCTTTGGCTGTTATAAATCAGCAGATTGTTTTTATCAGGTGAAGGTCTGGATTCACATTCCCACCATTTCTCTGAGAAGGAGCATTTCTGGGTAATGCTTTTTCTATAGAGGGTTAATGTTCATTAAAGCTACAGTGCTGTCTTTTAGGCTCTCTCCTTGGAAAATTTGGTTCAGATCAGGCTGCCATCATATGCAAGATGAGTTGCAGGAAATCTGATTGTTGTAATTAGCTAATCCCCAGTCAGCTGCAGTGGACCATACAATGAACACAAGATAGCGTGACCTTCTATGTGTACTCACTATAAAGTAAAAACAGAGGCAAAGGCATTTACTGGGTTCAGTTCAGTCCCTGTGCCGAATTACCTGTGGTAACCTTTCCTTTCACAACAGACCCTAGTCAGTTCTTTAAAATAGGGACTTTAAAATAGACTTTAGCAAGGCTTTTTATCATGGTTAAAAACACATTTAACAACAAAGAAACAAACAAGCTTCTCACACACCAAACCTAACTGGTGAGCTGTAATACCTTTGGGAAACTGCCTGGTTATCTCCCACCTGCATTTCTGTCTCTCTCAGCAGTGAAACTAGACTGACACATTGCTTTTGTTTCTAATGAAGTTAATTTTTGATCCCTTCTGTTCTTAGCTCATAGGTATTTGTCTTCGCTCTGTTTCAAAGAAATATTTACACCCAAAATACAAGCTCCCATCCACCTACGCTTACCTGCTACAAACCCCTAAATTCTAAGTTTAATATAAGTTGGCAGTGTCCCTTTAATCATAATTTAATGCTTATCTTCAATCTCCTCAAAGCACTTAAAATATGGAGGCTTTAGAAAGGAGAGAATCATTAGTGCCTCCATGCCCCTCTGCTTCCCAGTGCATGGGTAGTTTGACCATGGGGTATTAGGCAAATGTGGGTTTTGTGTTGTTCTCTACAGAGCCCCAATTCAGGATCAGTCTGTCAGACGTTTGCTCTTTTTGCTGCTCACAGGGAGGGGGGCACAGACTGATCTAAAAATCTGCTCCAGAACAAGATGCAGCCAACACTTTTCTTCAGAAGTTCAGAGGAGGCCCCTGCTTGCACCTGCCAGCTCTGTACAGACAGGTACTAAAATTCACATCTGAGTTTGTCAGAAAATGCTGCATTCAGCTGTCTCAACTTCTGTCACAGCCATATCTGCTAAGAGAGGAATCAGCCAATTAATCTGGGATGTTCAGAAGTGCTTGGTTCAGTCGGTCTGATGCCCAGACCTGCGAGAAGCTTGGCTTGCAGCTTGGCAGCTGAGTGCTTGGAAAGCTGGCTGGGAGCCCCTCTGAAGATTTGGCCTCGAATCTGCAAATATGGAGCTCAGAAACAGCCGTAAGGAATAAGGAGCAGCCAGTCTGATCCCAAGCATAAGCCAAGTTCATCACAGCTTCATGAAAAAATAACACCTTCTGGGGTTTTTGCCATGCATGGCAAAGTACAGTGTTGTGGAAATATTTTGTAGGCAGCTTTCTGTACAATAACCTGCTGCTCTGCAGGCGGCACAGATACCTAACATTGATCTGGGCATTTGGGTTCTTTTCAGCATGGTGTCACATTATGTGTTGCTATCAAGCAATGTGATATGATTTACATTTTAATGTGCTCTGTTGTTCTCTTCTCAAAAAATCACTTCCTTTCTCTTCTCAATTCCCTTCAACGACAGCGATCTTGTGTTGTATGGCATTACTTCTATGTGTAAAACTTCATAAATGCAGGTTTATACGAGTACCTGTAGGTCATAATTTTTTCTGTTAACACCAGTAAAAAGCTACAAGACAGACAGCTAGATATTTTAATGTGTCCCTGAATTTTAGAGTGCAGTTTAGGTTGTACCCAGCGAGGAATATCCAAAACTTCATGTGTACATACACTTGCTTTCTGTCTTTCTCTCTGCTTCTCTCCCATTTGCACTTAAGGTGTGTAGTAATGTGCTGGACTTTTACTTTTGGAGAATTTGGTTCCAATCTGACTTACATTATAAGCAAAATTAAGTTGCAGAAGATCACTCTAATTATTGAAAGTATTTTGCCTAATGTTACAGCACGGTCATTACCATTTGCAGTATGTTAGAGTTACAGCTTTTAAAATATGTTCACAGCAGGCCATTACCTTGATAGCTCCTATAGTGAAAGCTCATGTGAGGGGAATATATGCTGTGTACACTACTGTGTGACAGTCTGAAGGGCAGGAAACTTGTTCCAATGAATCTGATCATTGTTTGAAGGTGAGTAATTCTGCATCAGTTTGAGATGTAGTTACCCGCACAGAAAACACATCCAAAGGGATTGTTACCTCCCTGTCTTCCTGAAGAACACAGTGTTTATGGGGAAGTAGGGGAGGGAGTCACAGGGAGAAGGCAGCAGACAGCTCCTTTCATAGACTTGATGCCGAGATACAATACACATAACTAAAGGGGGAAGGGGTGATGTTTTCTTCTGTCTTCATATGATGAAAATTAAAAGTGATCAGGATAGATTTTTGTTATCCTCTGGGCATTAAAAGCTTAACTGCAAAATGCATGGCTTATTATATCTAGCCAACTCTTAGGGGTAAATAGGCAGTATGGGGAATTAGTTGTTGTTAATTGGACTTCTGAGCTGAATTCCCAGGGTGCCGCACTGGAAGCATACCCCTATTGTTTTAATATTGAAATAGGGAGAAACCAGCTCTGTGGTGGATTAATTCTAGTATGAAACTAGAATCTAGCAGAGCATGTTAAATCACCTTCATCCAAATACTTGGTTGCATTTTTTGAATGTGAATATTTTTGGGTTAATTTCTGCATGTACTACAGAAGGTATTGGGTTTTCCGTTGGCTATTTTAAAACTGGCAGGCAGACCTTCAACTAACATAAGTTGCCTGACCTTGATATCTGAAGACAGAGCTTGTGGTATCTTAAGCCATTGTGTAAATAGATAAAACATTTCCTGTGAAATTTGGGACGCTCAGTTCTGCTGCTAGCCAATTGAACTCCTCAGACTTGCATGGCAGAGGGTGCTGTTTCGGTGAAACCACTTTATTGCAAACAAAAAGCGTGGTCTTGGAAATCATATTTCGTATTGTTTTATCAACATGGTGCACAGTATTTCTTCTTTAGAAAGTTTTAATAACGAACACAAAATAAAACCAAAGATCCTTCACAGATTGGGGAGGCCCAGAAAAAAATAGGGCTTCTGGATTTTGTTCTAGGAGCCTGTACAGTCTGCACACGATGAAAAAAGTGATAAAGTAGCAATTATCTGGAGCAGGGGCCACAGGTTACACGTTGCCTTTAACAATCTGCCGTAGCTGATCCTCCTCACATAGCTAATTGCCACTGGTATAATGCAAAAGGTAACAGAAAAACACTGGGTAGTCTTGCATGTTCCCAGCAGTAAAGCATAACAAAAAATATTCCTAGTGCTGTTGAAATACTTAGAAAAATAACCTAGGGAGATGTTTAAAAGAATTATAAACCCCTTACAGGTCCTAAGCAGCAAAACCTTCCTGTATCTCTTCATGCATCTTTAAGTCATGGACAGAAATAGATTTTTTTTAAAGGTACACTGATGCCTGATGCATGATTGACCTTTCATTATTCTTTACTTCACCCTGGTATGGTCGATATTTGCCCTGGTAGGTAGCCCTTCTTACTTTAAAAACCAAAGCAACAACAAATTTTCCAAAATGCCAGATCCCTTCAACATTTAACCCCAATAGTTTGGGTCCAGTCAATTCAAAGGGGGGTTGAGGGGTGGGGGTGTGTTTATTGGACTTAATGCAGACTCTAGCCTTTACCTTTCTTACCTGTTGATGGGATCCGTGTTAGCACGGATGCATACGTGATGCATAGCAGATGGTTTTGAGTCATTTCCTGTGGTAAGCAGTTCTTTGGAGAGGAACAGCTACTCCTAGTATTTGGTATTTACTGCTCTCCCAAAACCTCTGCAAATAAAGAGTTGCACACTAACTCTCTCTGCAGAATCCCTGATATTTTATTACATTAGTTGCTCATTTGAAAACTGGGAAAGTTGGACTTGGACCAGTCAGGACTAGCACTTGAGTAACAACATTGTCAAGGTGTTTGGGAGGTCACCACCTGAAGAAACCACATTACTGACACCCAAAATCATGCTAACCACCATCAGTGCCCATACGGCTCTTTATACTGCCCTGAACAAAGTGATTTGCCCAAGTCTGTGACAGCAACACACATCAGTGAGGGTGCTTTGCCCTTTGGTCCTGGGTGCAGGATTGAGGGAGGCACATCCTTCCCATACGGCCAGAGAAATGTGTTAGCACCCCTTGTCTCAGGCAGTTGCTGTCGGGGAAAGGGGAAGCAAGGTGCTGATCCTAAGAAGCTCTGGAGATGTTTCCAGCATGGGTCTTCCTGGAGTTGTGAGCTGCCTACAGCACTATACACTTTGCTAGGAAAAGACTTCCTCCGTGCCCTTGATACCTGAATGGTCAGAAGGCTTTGACATGAGCAGCAGACAGGATTTACCTTGCGTTTGGCACCGAGGATGAAACATGCTTTTCAGAGCCTGGAAGAGCTGTGCAGAGCCCCATTGTTTTTTCCATTGTTCATCACTGTAGGTGGGTGGACCAACCAGGAGGACCAAAACAGATGTCATAGACCCCTAGTTCATCTCATGGACTGGATGAAAAGCAGCTGTGAGCCACCACCACCATGAGAACTCACATCTCGGTTGCACAGGCTTGGTACCTTGCTCCGTCTTAAACACTTTCCACAGGGGGAGTGTGCACAACGCCTATTTAACAGAAAGGATGAACTCCATCCTAAGTGAGATGAAGGATTGCATGTCTCTTCCAGATGGTGAGATAGGTTTTTTCCTAAGTCAGGAGAAAGTAAGCAGGTGTGGGTATGGGGCCTACCTGTGTTGGTTTTAATAAGCAACTTTAAGCAAACTCAGTGTTCTCATCAGAAAAGTGGAAAAATAAACAGCTGAGCACTGTGATTCATTTACACTTCAAATATACTTTGAGTTGGTTATTCCTCAATTAATCAAATAGTTGGTGTATCCCTAAAGTAGTATAAAGTGACACACTGTGTGAAATCAATTTTCCCTTCCAAAATCATTAAATTCAGTAGCCTGTGACTGCATCCCTGCTAATTCTAGTACCGGTCCTTTCATCCTCCATTAACTTTGGCACGCCTAACAGGCTGTCAAAAATAATTTCCCAGAACGTAAATAATTCAGAAATTAAAAATTAATAAATAATAACAGAGAGCTACTGGGAGATAGACTGGGTCAATTAGTCAGCTCTGCATTCTGTTTCTTCGCAGCAGGGGGGCAGCCACATTCGTTACTAGAATCTTTCCTCCGATTCCTAGGTCTGATTTACGGCTCTTCATTACTGGATCCAGTCAGACACAATTACCTCCATCACTATCTCAGTTCCTAACTTCAAAGAAACACACATTTTCTTGTCTGCTTTTTTTCTCCTTGCAGCAGCCTCAGCTTGACGTCCCTGGAATTTCTTCCACGCGGACTAATTAATAAGACTTTGACTTATCATATTCACTTCTCTTCTTTGATGTCCTACCTTAGTCAATCATCCTATTTAATTAGAATTTCAATGATAACTTTACTTATCTCATGGCTAGATGTAAATTAAAATAACAGGATTTTAATTCTCTTTCTTACAGGGTTATGACATTTCTGACAGAAAAAGTTTCAACCCAGATATGATGTTATGTACTTCCTATGCTAGGAGTGCATTCCACTAAATTGTTTTTCCCTTTGCTACAAAATAATTTTGCTTGTTTAACAAGCTCCAGTGAAATGGAAATGAACTACAGTTTCTGGTAACGTAATTTGCACAGTTCTGTGTTGTGGAAGGTTATGTTGATGTAAATGGATATAATCAGATCATGACACACACTAGATAGTTAACAAGGAAAGAGAACGGGACTTTTAACAAAAAAAAAGCTCAGAAGAGACAATCAACCCTAGGACCTATTGTTCTTTCTCTTGACCCCTTTCTGGCAGTCACTTGTACTTTTCCAAAGTTTTTCATTCCTTTACCTCATTTACAGAACTAATCCTGCTGGTTGTTTCCAAGTAGCACCTGAGGTTAGATTCTAATTAAATGAGACATCTCTGAAACACATATCCTCTGCTGTTCATAGAAATGGTATTGTGGCTGCAACTCAGTAGGAACTGTGCAATCCTCAGCTAGCACTAAATCACACATACGAGTGCAAACAGTATCTTATTTTGTTTATTTGAGATTATAGTGCAGGAGAGCCCTGAAAGATTGCTGCCATGTAAGGATCCATGAGGATCCAAGAGGTTGATGGCGCAACGGAGTCCTTGTGGGGCCTGGGAGATCCATGAAGTGGGATGGGAGGGTGAGGAATTATTTCTGGGGGTCCAGCTGGGCTCACTGAGCCCTGCTCATTTAGGCACTTTTTGCTCTCACTCTAGTGGAACTTCCTATGCAATCAAGTGAAGGGTTGTGCACACAGATAGCGATTTTCCTAAGAAAGACAGGTAAGGAGATGAAGAAAGGATGGTCTTTTATCCCTGTGGAGATGAAAGAAAGGATGGTCAACATATCATGAACTGGTCTTTAACTGTGAATGAAGCTTTTTTCAGGTATAGTAAATAAAATATGGTGACAACCTTCCAGTCCGTGCAAAATGCACCATGCTATGAATCTGCCATTTGAGACAATTATCTTTCTAATCATCTCTGGTAGACAAGAGGTTTTAGGCTGACAGTAAGCAAATACACTCTGGAAGCCAAACTGCAGTCTTCTTAAACAAAAAATCCTACACCCTTAGGTCCTTTGCTCCCAGTGACATCCTAGCAAGGGAGAAAAAAAAAAGGTTTCTATAGGATGCCACCATTACTTTTCCAAGTTGGTAGGTTGCACGGTTGCTAATCTGTCCCCTTTGTTGGACTCAAGGAAAGAAGAAAGTGAAGGACCTAATGAGACGTTTCAGACATGAGAAATAAGCCCTCCCAAAAGAGACCCTTCAGTTCTGTGAAGAAGTAAGAGTAGCAGAGAACATGAGAAAATAATGTGACTAGCACTAATCTGTACAAAATGGGCTTAGTGAGTTCCCGCTTCAAATATTATCCCCACATTAGATACATTAAACCAGTTGTCATAAGGCTAACATTTCTGGACGCTCTGGTGAGCTGTTGCCTGACAGCCCTGTTCCTCTTACAAAATAAACTGAAAATGTTTGATACACTAGGCCAGGGCATCAGCAGAAGTGAAATGCTATAATTTAATTGACAGCTTTTACAACTTACATCACTTGAGCTTAGAGCCCAAGTCGGGTAGGTTATAAAAAATAATACTGTTGGTCAAAAATATAATAGTTACCTGTTGCACAGATAACATCTAAACTAAACTACTCCACCATAATTTAATCGGGTTGTTCTTTGACAATTGGAGTCTGTTACACTTTTATATTTAGGCATGATTATTTAATCTAATTTAATTGGCTTTCTTATTCCCCTCGGGTTTCAGGGCCTAGAAAGTTCATATTAAATACTCTAATTGCTCTGAAATGTACTTTTTGTCTGCAATATGCTCCTATTTTAAATATACCCTAAAATCGAGTTCATACATATTTTCTCTTCTTTCGTGAATTAGAAAAATTCTGGTGTCCATAATTTGCACTTAAAAAGAGTCAATAATTAACCAAGATAATAATTATAGATTGAAAACAGGGAGGATGCAGAAAGATGAACTGTGAGTTACAGACCCATAAATAAGGCCAGGAGCACACATCAAAGCTTTCTGAGCACTCACCACTCTCTGAAAGCAAAGCTGAAGCTGCTAATGATGGCAGCAGCATCCTACATATTTAATGTGCAGTTCCTTGGTTAACGCTCTATTGCTGAGGCCAGGGCAGCCACAGAGTATGTCATGGCTTACAGCCGTTGGGCCGAATCCTGCGCTCCTGGCAGATGGCCAAGACTTTGTCCCTGTTTGGCAGCATCTGTTGGGATAGTGGTCATGACACACTGCGAGAAGGAGACAATGGACTGTGTGAGGTGGAGCGGGACCACCACCTGCAGTGAAGGCATTGACTTTAACATCTCTTGGTCTGTGGTGTGTCAGTGTCCCATGGCAGGGTGAGAGCAGTATCCATTAGGGAGGTCACAAATAAGCAAGGCCCTTCCCATTGCCTGAGCCAGCCACTGATTGCAGAGCAGGGAGGCCAGCTCTTCTTGTCAACATGCTGCTCAATTTGTCAGGGATGTGCACATGTGGGATAGAAGCTGAAAGAAGTGTAATCTGGGGAGGGCTCCTTCTTAGCAAGTATTCCTCTTTTCCTTCCTACAAAAGCAAAGCTTAATGTGATTGCAAGGGGATGATGGGTAGCTTTTGTGTGTTTATTTTTAAACAACCTCAGATTTGGCAGATCTGGAACTGCTGGGATGCTGTTTCTGGCTGATGACAAGCCATCTTGCATTCCCTTACCTCTTGTTGGTTTTATTTTCTTTTCTCAGGGATCTACCAGAGACTATTAAATAGAAAAGTCAGAAAATGTGACTCAGCTCAGGAAGCTTGTAAGGTGGGGAGGCGTTAGGCAAATGTCACTATTGTCTCACTCTCTACAGTTCTCAGTTTTGGGACTTATGCAGCACCCAGGAAAGCAGTGTTGGGTGGCAGTGAAGATGTTGGTTACTGTGGTGGGTTGACAACGGCTGGAGGCCAGATGCCCACCAAAGCCACTCTATCACTTCCCTCTTCAGCTGGCTAGGGGAGAAAACGAGAAGAGGCTTATACGTGGAGCTAAGGACAGGGAGAGATCATTCAACAACGACCATCATGGGCAAAACAGACTCAACAGCAAATAAAATGCATCTAAGTTATTACCCAGTGAAAACAGAGTAGGATAGTGAGAAATAAAAGCAAATCTTAAAGCACCTCTCCCAACCCCTCTCATTCCTGGGCTCAATTTTGCTCATGATTTCTCTACCTCATTGCCCTGAGCAGCACAGGAGGATGGGGAATGGGCATTATGGTCAGTTCATCATGAGTTATCTCTGCTGGTCCTTTCTCCTCAGAGGGAGGACTCTACACTCTTCCCCTGCCCCAGTGTAGGGTCCCTCTCATGGGAAACAGTCCTCCAGAACTTCCCTAACCTGAGTCCTTCCCATGGGGGCTTCACTTCTTCGTGAACTGTTCTATCTTGGGTCTCTTCCACAGGGTGCAGACCTTCAGCAACAGACCGCTCCACCCTGGTCCCCCATGAAGTCACAAGTCCTGACAGCAAACCTTCTCCAATGTGGGCCTCTCCACTGGCTGCAGGTCCTGCCAGGAGCTTGCTCCAGTGTAGGCTTCCCACAGGGTCACAGCATCCTTCAGGTGTCTCCATGTATTCCACCCTGGGGTCCTCCATGGGCTGCAGGTGGAATGTCTGCTCTCCATCGTCTTCCACAGACTGCAGAGGGGCAGCCTTCTCCACCATGGTCTTCTCCAGGGGCAACAGGCGAATCTCTGCTCTGGCACCTGGAGTACCTCCTCCCCCACCTTCTTTACTGACCTTAGTGTCTGCAGTTTCTTACATCTTCTCACTCCTTTCTCTGGTGGCAAAAAGTTGCTGCTTACATTGTTTTTTCCTTCTAAAATATGTTATCACAGAGGCTGTCGCAGATTGGTTCAGCCTTGGTCAGTGGCAGGTCTGGCCTTGAGCCCATCTAGCATTTACTCTATCAGGCCTGGGGAAAGCTTCCAGCTGCTTCTTGCAGAAGCCACCCTTGCAGCCACCTCTCTACACCGGGACCCTGCCCCACAAACCAGAACAGAAGCACAGTGAGGATAGCACTCAGGTGCTCAAGGCAAGGTAGGAACCATTCCTTTCCTGACCCCTTGCAATCGTCTCCCCAGTGATCCTGGCAGAAGGGGTGCAGTCCCCAAGGGGACCAGCCTTTTCCCCGAGGAAGTTTTGGGTAAGAGCAGAGATTCCAGCTGCTTTATCTGGAGCTTCGCCATGGAAAAGTGTGTAGGAGAGACTTTTACTTTATTGCCTGGGACTGCAAGCAGGGACACACCGCTGCCCTAACGAAGAACAAAATGGCCTGTCTGGGGAAAGCAGCTGGTGGCTTAGAAAATCGATTTTCATTAAAACGTACAAAAATAGCAATAGGCGGAGTGCAGGGATGCATGTGCGGACGATTCCGCTTTACTGCGACGCCCTCCGTCACCGCCGCAGCCAGGTCTAACGCCGACCCGGTCTGACCCCACCCCGGCCGTACAACATGGCGCTACCCTTACAACTCCGCTTCCGTTCAACATGGCGGCTTCTGCTCACCGTAGCCGGGAAGAGAGTTAGAGTGCGCAGGCGCTGCTATTCCTTCCTGGTTCTACAGCGCCTCTATTTCAATGTTGACCCGCGCGC
>VXBZ01001436.1:621548-656668 GCA_013399135.1 Heliornis fulica
AAGTTTAGACTTTGACTGTTATGTTAACAGGCTCCTCTTCTGCCGTGTTTAGGTCCCGAACACCCGGGAACAGGATTGTTTACCTTTACACCAAGAAAGTAGGGAAGGCACCGAAGTCAGCTTGTGGTATATGCCCAGGAAGACTTCGTGGTGTAAGTATTAAGCTTCCTGGCATAAGGTTATTATTTTTTTAGCAATATCTTTTTCAGTATAAAGAGCTCTTTCAAGCAAAATAATATGCTTGTTATTGTGATGAATTTTTTTAACAACTTTCTTTAAAATATTAAATGGAAGTTGTGAAATATAACTAGTAAAACAAGCTTTGAGACTTCAAGAATAAATGCTTTTTCGATGCTTGTGGTTCTCATTGCTGTTTTCATCTGACCCTCCTTGTTCCAGAAGTAATTAGGAGGTCATTCTGTTTACAAGTCTAAATTGAAGATGGTATGTGTAACAGGCTGTGACTTCTATCCCTTTTTTGCATCTTGAAGATTCACCTTCAGGTGCTGCTGCTCTTTTAAATTATCAAACTGAATGTTCTTAATATGGCTGTTACCAGAATTACTGTCTTACAATACGCTTCGCATGTTGCTTCCTGTAGGTTCGTGCTGTGCGCCCTAAAGTTCTTATGAGGCTATCAAAAACGAAGAAGCATGTTAGCAGAGCCTATGGTGGTTCCATGTGTGCCAAGTGTGTCCGTGACAGGTAAGCTTACAGAAAGCTAATTTTATTCTTGCAGTTACAAAAATCTCACATGAAGTATCCTGGCATTTTCATAACATGGACCAAACACTTTGAAGACTTGTCGGACTCTGGTGTAGTGAAATGAAGGTGGTAAGCATGGGGACAGTTAGCAGTGATGCCTGTGATTTTTATTTTTTTTTTTAATTTTTTGTCCCTTGGATTTGAGGTAGTTAATGCATGTGGCACTCTTTGTGGAGACTGTATGTTCTTTGCAATTTCTTACTGTGCTGTTACTTTGGTGCTAAACCTGCTCATTCTAGGTTTTTATACTTAATACTGATCCCCCATAGTAAAGGTATTTCTCTTCCATTGTCCTGTTGTCTAATGCAAAGACACTAGTGTCAGATTAGTTGAGCTTTTGGCTTTTTTTTTGTGGTGTTTTGAGATTAAAAGGTACTAATTTGTTGCTTCAGGAAGGCCATTGATGTGCCTCACTGAACTCTGTTTTATTGGGTAACTCCTGTATATCCTGTAATTCCTTGGCAAGTTTGATGAAGAATGTGTGTTACAAAGAATGTCATCTCTCTGAATAGCAATCAAGGCAGATCTCTGAGTTAGTAGTCTGGTACTTTTTTTTTTTTTTTATTTAATGAAAATCTTGCTGGCATTTTTTCTTGCTTGTGTGACTTCTAAGCTAAATCATGTTGGGTGCCGCTGATGATGGGTCATTAGGGCTGCATGTATGTTGAGTAGTTTTTCTGTGTTTATAAAACTGTTCTTTTTCACTTCCATCCCTATAATTGGCATGTGTTTTTCCTGTGTGTGTTTTTAGATATCTTTAGTAGGCTTTGTGTACTGCAAATGTAGCCGTATACACCAAATGCGTGTGGCATGACACTGTAATGTTTTAAGGTGGAAGTGTGGTGCATTTGTGCTTGTAGCTCAATGCCACCAAATAGGCTGTTGGTGTGCGAGTGCTGTCACATCGGTCCATCTGCATGGTGGCCCTTATGTGCCTTCCAGAAATTACCGTGTTTAGGTGTGACTTGACCTGCCAGGGTTTTCCTCTCTTCATGTGCAAAGAAGCTTTAATGCTGAGAGGGAAACTGTTCTTGTTTGGTTAACTTGGCTCATGGTAATGCTTTCTGCAGCTCTAAGGAAGAGGTGACCACAGCTGTTCACACCAGTCCTAACTCTTAAAAACTACCAAATCAGTTTGCCATCCCCGTGAACTTCAAAGGCCAAAAGGAAAACCCCTTACTGGCAATCTTTCCTGTGATCAGCCATCAGGCATTACCTACAAGCTACTCACCCTAAATTTGCAGCCATGCTAGGCCGCCTTTCCCAAACTGCTATTCACTGTTGTTCAGTGCTTCTGTCCCTGACTTTTGATGGTGGCTTTTTAGAAGTTGTGGAAGTAATACCACACATGCAATGACTGCTGGAAATGGCAAAACTAACAGTAGCTTTGTCTTTCTTTTGTGATTTCACTAAAGTAAATGTGTCCTAAAGTTGTTGTTTTTCCTTTGCAGAATCAAACGAGCTTTTCTTATTGAGGAGCAGAAGATCGTTGTGAAAGTGTTGAAGGCACAAGCACAGAGCCAGAAGTCAAAGTGAATCTATTTGTAGTTTCATCCCAATAAATGAAAGCTCCACTTTTCTTGTGCCCTGTCATTCCACATGCTGGTCTAAGCTGGTAGGAGCAGTGTCTAAATGCAGAACTGGGGTTTGGTGCAAGTAGCTGTTAGTCAGGATACTGTATTCTGTGCTGCCTACAGACATGGGAATTGAGGCAGGCTGGTTAAACAGGGCTCCCAGCTTTGCCTGGCAGTCCTGTAGTAGGTTGTAGATGGGAGTAGCTTTGAACAATGCAGCGTTGGTGGGTTTGTGGGGAGGGGGTTTTGTGGTAGTAGTGTGTGCAGTCATCGGAGGATTTGGCTTAGGAAAAAGTTAGGAATCTGAAAAGGAAAGCAAGCACAAGATGACTAGGATGAAAAACTGGAAGAGAGATTGTGAGATGGAGTGCTAGTACAGGCCTAAGGTAGACTTACTAGTCTTTAACTGTGTGTGGTATAGTTAGTGTTACTCAAGTCTGAGGGTGGGGAGAATAGTTGGGACATTTCAAAGCCAGTGTTGTATCCTCCAGAGCAGTTGCATACTGCTACAGCTGGGTCATTTTATTTCCTGGAAAGAGTATTTCCTGGATAATTCTTGCCCTACCTGTGGGTGCAGCAGTATTCCTACCCCTAGCTCTGAATTTTGGAACTACTCTTAGTATCTGACAAGAAGTGGGTGTCTATTTTTTCAAAAAGTAGTGAGCTCCACCACTGGAATAAGGGAGGAGGAGATTTTTCCAAGCAGGAGGGCTAAGGCTGAAAACAGCTAACTGTAACGATGTAATTGTACTGAAAGGCAATGGAAGCCTCACAGAATTGCCATCACCATTGTAGGCAGAAATAAAAGTCATTAGGCAAAGTGTCAGTGAAATGGTAATAAACCCCTTAATTTTTCTTTCTAGTAGTTCTCTGTTCAGGTGGCTGTAGATGTAGGTATGGGACAGTTATATGGGGTATGACACCCCTCAGGGCTGCTGGTGCCCTCTGCACAATGGGTAGTGGGCTGGATGACTTCAAGAGGCAGGGCACACACACTGCACACTGTGTGACCTAGAGTGGAGTTGGTACTGAGGTGGCTTTTATTGCCTCTGGTGTAAAAGGCCTCTCCTGAGAGGTGTCAGTGTTCCTATGCATATGGGGGCTTGGGGTTTTTGGCTTTGTTTGCTTTCTATGGACCTGTTATTACCCTTCATCTAGTGTTCTGAGTCCCAGGCTGTTGGGTACCTTTTCTGAGGGAAACACTTCCCATGCTGTCAGAAGACATGACTTCACCGCAGATAAAGTTGTAGGAAATCCCAGAATGCCTAAGGTTGGAAGGGACTTTGGAAAGTCGCCTAGCCCAAACCCCCTGCAGTAAGCAGGGACTCCTTTACCTAGACCAGGTTGCTCAGAGCTCCACCAAGCCTGACCCCGAAGGTAGGACATGCTCTGAGCAGGGCGCTCCCTGCCCCTGTTCCAGAAAGAACCTGACAATCTTCCACACAAAACGGGGAACTCTCTTCCCTTGCGCGCTGCCCGGGTGCCTCTCTCCAGGCCGAGCACCGGCCGGGCTGGCACCGTAGCAGGCTGGCCCTGCTGCCAGGCTCTGTGCGCTCAGAGGCGCACGGTACCCGCTTCCCGACAGACTCCGCGTTTGCATCCCGGCCATCTCCCCTCCCACCGCACCTTCCCTTAGAACCGGCGCCGCCCGGCCCGGCCCCGCCGCTCGCAACGCGGCTCCGTGAGAGCGCGGCGGGCGAGCGTTCGTGCAGCCCTACGTGTCAGCGCGTGCCCGCGGCCCCGACCCGGCGCCGACACGTCAGGGTTGTTGGATCCTGGCAGGTAAGTAAGGGATACGTCCCCCGGCGGCGAGTGATCGACCGCGTTTCCAGGCCTATTTTTGTTGAAAAACAATTTCTTTCATGTCTCTCATTTCAGCCCGGGCTTCGCTTTTGGTGTGCTTTCATTCAGACCGGGTTTTAAAGAAGTGTTTTAACTTGCCCCTGTCAGGACGCGGCAGACAATTTCCGTTTCCGCCTTCGTGTCCGGTCGCGGAGGGCGGCCGCGGCAAGCAGAGGCGGGTAGGGAGCTGCGGCTGTGGGTTGTGCCGCGCCGCCGCCATGGAGACGCTGTATCGCCTGCCCTTCGCCGTGCTCGAGTGCCCCAACATCAAGCTGAAGCGGCCGAGCTGGGTGCACATGCCCTCGGCCATGACCGTTTACGCGCTGGTGGTGGTGTCTTACTTCCTCATCACCGGAGGTGAGGACGGGGCCGGCGGTCGGTGCGGGCGGGACGCCCCACTGGGGGGTAGATGTGCCTCCGCGGGTGGGCTGCAGACCCCTACCCTGAGTAGCAGACATGCTATCGTTGGCCCCTCGTCCAGCTCCAGATCGGTCGTAAAACTCGAAGCTCGGCCGCCTCCGAGCGCCCCCGCGGTGTTGGAGCAGTTTTTGCTGTTTGCTGCTGTGAGTCAAAGGTGGTGTTTGCTTTTCTTCCCACAGGGATTATCTATGACGTGATTGTGGAACCTCCCAGCGTGGGGTCGATGACAGATGAGCATGGGCATCAGAGGCCGGTGGCCTTCTTGGCATACAGGTAAGGAGAAGGGGTCTGCACCACGGGTGAGGTGCCGCAAGTTACAGACTGGTTTGGGTTGGAAGGGACCTCAAAGACCATCTAGGTCCAAACCCCATGCTATGGGCAGAGACACCCTCCACTAGACCAGGTTGTCCAAAACCCCATCCAACCTGGCCTTGAACTCTGCCAGGGAGGGGGCAGCTTCTCTGGGCAGCCAATGACAAGGCCTCACCACCCTCATACAGAAGAATTTTTTTGTTACATCTAAATCTCCCCTCCTTCAGCTTAAACACATTACCCCTTATGCCATCACTCCGTGCCCTTGCTCTCCGTTCTCCTTGGAAGACTGCTATAAGGTCTCCTCAGGCTGAGCAAGCCCAACTATCTCAGTCAGGAGAGGTGCTCCAACCCTCTAGTTATCTTCATTGACCTCCTCTGGATGTGCTTCAGTAGGTCTGTGTTCTTATGTTGTGTGCCTCAGAGCTGTCCTCAGTACTCTGTGTGAGGTCTCATGAGAGTTGGAATCATGAGTAGATGAGAATCACTTCCTTTGATGGGCTGGTCATGCTTCTTTTGATGCAGCCCAGGATATGGTTCGCTTCCTGGGATGCAGACATGCATTGCAAGGTCATGTTGTTTTCCATCAATCACCCCCCCAAAGCCCTCCTCAGGGCTGCTCTCAGTCTGATGCCTAAGCACAGGTGAATAAACGTGTGAGGAGTTTTCTGTTGTTTTTTGGGTTTTTTTTTTTTTGAGCTCTCTGGGCAAGAGAGGATCTGTTCTATATCAGTCCTTAGTCTGTAAATATGCTATAGAAACATAGAATGTGTTAGGTTGGAAGGGACCTTTAGAGGTCATCTAGTCCAACCCCCCTGCAATAAGCAGGGACATCTTTCTTAGATCAGGTTGCTCAGAGCCCTATCAGCCTGACCTTGCATCTCCTTCCAGGGATGAGGCCTCCACCACCAGTCTGGGCAAACTGTTCCAGTGTCTCACCACCCTCATAGTGAAGAACTTCTTCCTAATATCCAACCAAAATTTCCCCTTTTCTAGTTTAAAACCATTACCCCTCATGCTATTGCTACATGCTGTTCACATGCCCTTGTGAACAGTTCTTCATTAGCTTTCTAATAGGCACCTTTCAGGTGCCCACAGAGCCAGTAGATGTGCTTCATGTGCTGGCATAATGCTTTGAGTGGGTTTTGTACGGAATGAGGCACTGCTGCCTAAACATCAGGGCGGAAATAAGACTTGGAAAGCTCAATGGTCACAGCTCTACACATTGAGTCATCTCTGAAACCAGGTC
This sequence comes from Heliornis fulica, assembly GCA_013399135.1. Classification (NCBI taxonomy): domain Eukaryota; kingdom Metazoa; phylum Chordata; class Aves; order Gruiformes; family Heliornithidae; genus Heliornis; species Heliornis fulica. The sequence goes on from VXBZ01001436.1 coordinate 627,711, forward strand.
CTACTTTCTGAAAACTGATGAGCTAGTGTGGTTGTCATTAGTATACACTGGTACGTATAAAGACACTAGTACTCTTGACTGGTCACCTTGCAGACTATCAGTCCCAGAGATAAACTACCTATTTAAGCCTTAATAGAATCGTATTACATCAGTTTCCATACCTACTTTTTGTTAGACAGTCGTCATATTTAATCATCTTGTGTATTTGTACAGCTAAGGCAGGTTGAGTAGATGAAGTTTTAAATGTAACTGGTTTCTTTAAAACTAATCTTTTTCTGACTCTCCACTTCCCTCCCAACCTTTTTTTTTCTCTTTAGAGTAAATGGGCAATATATTATGGAAGGGCTCGCATCCAGCTTCCTCTTCACAATGGGCGGCTTAGGATTCATAATTCTGGATCGATCCAATGCACCAAATATCCCCAAGCTGAATAGATTTCTTTTGCTCTTTATTGGATTTGTCAGCGTCCTTTTGAGCTTCTTCATGGCCAGAGTTTTCATGAGGATGAAATTACCGTAAGTGATTTAATACTATCATCTTTTCTTCTCTCTTCTGGCTCATGTGTGCCATGCTTAAATATAAAGAGCAATAAAAAATACGAGATATGCTAAAGCTCTGCAGCTTGGCAATAAGTTGCGGTGGTTTTGTTGTTTGTTTGAGCAAGCTACCTTGAATGAGGTGGAATGCCTTTGGGGCCAGCTGCTGTAAAATTCAGCTGTGATTAAAAAAAGGTGACACTTTGTGGCATGGCAGAAGGCATGATTAGTGAGTCTGACTTACAATGAATTTTAAGATAGAGTATGTAGTGGTCAGGTAAAAGTACATATAAGGTAGGGCTTTGAGGAAGAACCAAGTGGTGAAAACTCAAAAGAAGGCAAATGAGTTCTTCATAGTTACAGTGTATGTGAGAGATCGTAACTAGAAGAGCTGATGGCAGCAATAGCAAGTTTTCAGAAAAATCCAAAGCAGTCCATAAATAAGGTTATGCCTGAGTTTGGTTTCTTTTTTGTGTGGAAAACTGAATGTAATACTGAGTCACAGAATATATGTGACATTTTAATGCATCTGTGTTCACAGATCAGAAAGTAGTAAAGATGTGGAGCTTTCAGATTGTGCAAAATCCAAATGTGGGATTTTCATTTTTACCCCCCTTCTTTCTCAGCCCATCTATTTTGTTAAGAATAGCTGAAACCTGATATTTGGAGGTACTGGTGGTTAATTACTGGAGTTGCTCCATGAGGTATTGACTTAACAATGACAGTCATTCCTTCTTTCTTAAATATATAGTTTTTTAACTTCTGCAGTGTAGTTTTTTGTTTCATAGCACAGAAGTACTGGGTTCCCTGGTAGCAAATGGCTGCACAGGAACATCCTCAGTATTTTCTTGCTTCATCGAGGCTATATATTCTCTTGTTTGATTGCATATATGTGTCTTAATAGTTCTCTTTCTTCAGCTTGTTAAAGAAACGGGGCTTCACAGATTTGGAAGAGAAAAAGAAACCAGAGTTGTGCCAAATGCCAGAAAATCTTGGTTTATACTGAATATCATGATACTGGTAGTTTGTGTAAAGGGTGCAAATAAGGAAACTTTCTTAGGGTGTAGCCTGGGCTTCAAAAATTCCAGACAGTGACCAAGGCTGGATTGAGAACAGACTAATCCATTTTCGGTGTTCAGAGAAGAAAACCAACTGAGGAAGGAGCATATAGTTAAGCTGGCCAGTTATACCTTCGACATGATCTATTTTTTCAGAGAGCATTATTCAACAGAGTTTTGGCAGTCCAAAGTTGTTTTAAGACACTATGCCTTTTCTTTGGTTTTCTTTTTTTTTTTCAGGAATGCTGCCTGTGTTTGCTAGCTTTTTTCCAACATTTTTTTTTTTTCCCCTGTAGGGGCTACTTGATGGGTTAGTTACCTCTTGTGATGTATGAAAACCTGAGCTGAATTTACTCCTCTTCATGAAGTGTTTAAGAAGCAGCAGCAAGAAATAAGTTCTATAGTCGCCATCAAGGGGAAAGAGACCAGACTGTGAGAAACAACTGGGTGCTTTCTCTGCAAACAAACTCTCTCTTTCAGTGGCTGATTTATACCTTCGAAGGAATGTTTTATTACTTCCGTTCTGGAGCTTTTGAAAACAGCAAGGTGCCTAGCTGGGTTTTTCCTTTATATCCCAACTCGATGTGAAATAGAGCACCTATCTTTAGCTCAACCTGAAATGAGTATTAGCCATTGGCTTGGGAGTTCTTTGTTGCAGGTCTGTCTCCTCTTCCCTGTCTGGGACAATTATATGTGTGAATTTGAGAAGAAGCATTGTTCCTTTCCAAGTTATGGTTATAAAACTAGTAACTTTGGATGCTCTACAGTCAAAATGCAATGTGTCTGAAATGATTTCAAGGCCCCTTTTGCCGTGTTGTTAATGGCCCCATGTGAGCAAATCCAGACATGTGCTGGGAAAGGCGAACTGTATGAATGTGCATTTCTTTTTTGAAAAAGTGTATGAAAGGAGCCAAATAAAACTTATTTTCTACAAAATTATTTGAAATCTATGTGGTTTCTGAGGCTTTTTTTTTTTGTGTGCATGACCTGTTGTACATCCAGGTTTGAGATGCCATATCATACCATGACATGTATTTCAGCTTTTCACTTATTGGATAATGACTTTTTAATCTTTTTAATATCAAGGACAAGAATCTGCATACTTTCCATGAACTTGTACTTAACCACAAACATTATATCAAATGATAAATTGCTATCAGTAGCCAAAAAAGCTTATTTCTGAAGCTGCTGCTTTTTTGTGTGAGAGGCTCGACTCTAACTTTGTTTTCATTTTAAAAGATTGAATGTTACCGTCACATCTTACTGAAGTAATGTATTCTGGGGGAGGAAAGATCCCTCTGAATCTCCATAAATGTCTATTTTGCAAGCCATATGTGTTTGAAGCATATTTTCATCTGTATAATAATTGCCAGTGAGAAATGTTTATTCCCGTAATTGTGAAGCCAGTATTGCTGTTCACATTCTTAATCAAACTTCTGAGCCAGCTGTTAATCATCTGCCTTCAGGATATGTCGCTTCCACTCCCTCACTGGTATGTACAATGTGACTGCTGCATTTGCTCATCATGCATGTTCGTTGTTAAGATTTAAGGTGGCATAAGCTGGTTTATAAGTTTTATTGCTCATAAGTTTTCTGGTCTTTTAAAAGCTGTTATCTTTTGGTCACCCTGGTTTTGGTGAAACTTATGCTTATCCTCAAGAGGTTGTATCAATATTTGGTAAGTAAATAACTGGATATATGTCAACTCTTTCATATATCTGAGAGGGCATTTAAACCAGAAAGTCATTTGACTAAGTGTTAATGAGCTACCCTGGTGCTCAGTGCTTGTCCTGCTCCAGTTTAGCTTCAGGCTCCAAGTTAGCAGCTAATTCTAAATGAGCCTGCTCTTAAACAGTTGTTTTAAAGGCATAGTTGAATGCCTTTGGTCTATGGACATGAATTTGATCATAATTGCATGCTAGGCGACATGGAACAAATAAAGCGGACTTAAAATTTCAAGGTAGAAGATAGTTTTACTCTCCCAGAACTAACATGACTGTCTGCAACGAACGAGGTTAAATGATCTCTTATGTTTCCTTAGTTACAGGCTGTGAACTAGATCTGGTATGATCCTCTGCCAAAGCATGAGACACAGAGAGAAACAGGGAAACAAATGCAGAGCAGAAGACAGACCACCCAGGAATTCAAAGCATGCTAGGTAGGAAGATATCAGAATGCACAACTGGGGATCGATTAATTTTGGGTGTGGGTTGGAGGCTTCTTAGTCACCCAAAGAAATTCAGCAACTGACCACTGTCAAACTGCAAAGAAAGGGTATTGATTGCAGTGTGTTTTAGGAATACCATTTTCTGTTTTTTACAGGTAACTGCAGGTGGCCTCTACTGTGTAGGGGTTTAGGATAGTAATAACATTTCAGAAAATGTCCTGTAACAAGTGTCAATATCCATCTGTGGTGCTCACATCCCCTAGGATGAACTGAACTAGATTGTGTGTGTGTGTAAATCAAAATTGAAACACTGATAAAGGTAAGGCAAAACTTAAAGAAGCACATCTTTCAATAATAACACAAGTTTGGCCGCCTTTCAAATTCAACAAAAAGAGGCTGGAGTGTAGAGGTCTTGATTTTCTGTCTCTGTTTCTGGAGAAAATGCTGAATCCATGACTCCACCATAGGCTTCAGTGTAATCGTTGAGTGATGCCTAGTCAATATAGTCAAGAATAGGTTATATAACTAGCTTTTGAAAGTTAGGATATACATATATAAACCCTTACCAATTCAAGAGATCTTATACTTAATTGAGTTAAGCTGAAAAATTCCTCCTCTCACTCCCCATCCGCAATAATTTTTTTAGAGTTCTGCAAATTGTGGAAAAAAATCACAGAATCATTTAGCTTGGAAAGGACTTTTAAAATCACCGACTCCAACTATTAGTCTAGCACTGCCAATTCCACTATGAAAACCACGTCCCCAGCCACCACATCTACACATCTTTTAAATACCTCCAGGGGTGGTGACTCAACTGTTTCCCTGGGCAGCCTGTTCCAATGCCTTCTTTCAGTGAAGAAATTTTTCCTAATATCCAATCTAAACCTCCCCTGATGCAACCAAAACTCACCTGGCTGCAACCTTTTTTCAGGTGGTAGTAGTAGAGAGCCATAACATCTCCCTTCAGCCCCCTCTTCAGGCTAAACAACTCCAGTTCCTTCAGCTGCTCCTCATCAGACTTGTGAGAGATTCATCACCCTTCTCTGGACACACTTCAGCACCTTAATGTCCTTCTTGCAGTGAGGGAGCCAATCCCGAACCCAGCACTTGAGGTGCAGCCTCACCAGTGCGCAGTATGATCCCTTCCCCACTCCTGCTGGCCACGCTATTCTTGATACAGACCAGGATGCTGTTGACCTTCTTGGCCACTTGGGCACACTGGTGGCTCATGTTCAGCCGGCTGTCTTCCAACACCCCCATGTCCTTTTCCCCCTGGCAGCTCTCCAGCAGCTCTGTCCCACGGCTTCAGCATTGCAGAGGGTTGTTGTGTATCAAGTGCAGGACCCTGCACTGATAGTGTTCACTTGTATGGCAGTAGCCAGATTAAGTTCTAATTTTCTCCCTGAATGACCTCATGAAATCTTTGTAGTCTTCCTGAGTGGTCTGTCCCTTCTTCCAAAAGTCATAAACTTTCTGGTTTGGTTGGTTGTTTTTTTGGTGGTGGTGATTTATTGTTTGTTTGGGTTTTTTGTTTGGTTGGTTTTGTTTTGTTTTTTTTTCTTCTCCCTGAGCTCTTGCCAAAGCTATCTGTTCAGCCGAGCTCATCTTCTTTCCACCAGTTCTTTTTTGGCACACAGGGACAACCTGCTCCTGCACCTTTCAGATTTTCTTCTTGAAGAATTATCAGCTTTTGTGAGCTCATTTGTCCTTAAAGACTGCCTCCTAAGGGGAACTGTCAAGCATGCCACAAACTGGCCAAAGTCTGCCCTCCAGAAGCCCAAGGTAGCCTTTCTGTGGATCCCCCTCCTTGCTTCTCCAAAAATCTCAACATGTTTGGAAGGTCTGTCCTACTGAAATAATTTTTGGTAATTTTTACTCACTGGTAAAGATGATTGTGGCATTTTTTATAAGTACAAAATCCAACTTTTTGAGGATGTGTGATTGTTAATTAAAATCTGTATTTTTACAGTAAGTTTATTTACTCATATGAAGTGCTCCACAGTGAGGCCTGAAATAAAACTGACACCTTAGAGTGATGCAGAATATTTTTAAACCACCATCATTAGACTTCCTTACAAGTTTACAGCATTCTAATTACAGATATATTGGATATATTGTGCTTAATGGAATTTTGATTGGGAGGCTGAAAGTACTTCAGTGAACTACTTGGAAAGCTGGATACTTGTTCACAGAGTACTGGTTGATATGGTTACTGTAATCTGTGTATTTCCAGTGCCAGTTGTTTATCTTATATTCATTGATATGTGTTCTTAATGTATGTACTAAGAAGCAGTAGGTATTAGACTTCTTAAGTGTTACAGTCTTAGAAATGGAGACCTAAATGTCTTCTGCTGCTCGCAATACGGGGAGCCATCGTGGTTATGAGGAAGACAGCCAATCTCATTTATTTTCCTGGCATGCAGGGAAATGCTGCATACAATGGAAACACTTTTCCTACAGCATGGCAGTGTTTGTGACAATGTAATTGGTACTATGCCTTTGTGAATGTGATTACTGTATTTTTCCTTCAGCATTGTGATTTTCCTCCTAAACAGGGTTGCAGCAATAGCTTTGGACTGTTTTTAGAGTTTCTAATTGCTACTTCTCAGCTTTGCAGTTCCTTTAGAAGATTTTTCTTCCGGAACATGGTTAAAGAGGAATTGGAACAATGGTAAGAATCTTAGAAGAGGAACATTCTGTAATGCTCTGCAGTTGCATTAGATGCCTTTCAGCTATACTGATGAGTGAATAAATGGATAAATCTGGATTTCAGGAACAGCAAAAAATAGGACAAATGCATCAAACGCTTCTTAGAGGCCAGTGTTTTATGGGAAGCAGCAACTAGAAATATGAGAGTTTCTATGTGATATGGTTTCTTTGCTAAGAACTTAGTCCTTTTTGTTTGACATGGACACCCGTCAGCTAAGCACTGACTGAGGCTGTGAGCTCATTTTAGAGCAACAGCTGTGGCACTATAATGGGAGTAAAGCACGTCTGACTTGCACCACGTTTTAGTTGGTGATATAGATGCGAGGCATTGCATTCTGATATCTAGTATCTCGAATCTGCAAGGCAACTTGCTGAGCTGCTGGTTAATGATAACAGTTTAGTTACTAATGTTCTTTGAGTATAAGATGGAATTTCACTTCGGCACGTAACTACCCCATATGGGTTCTATAAATGTCAAAGCTCTTCGAGTGTTGTACCTGCAGGCTGCAAGAACTGATATTTAGCTGTGAGCAAATCAGATCAATATGGTATCATCTGCTGCCTTATGCGTGTGAAGGACTGACGTTTGTGATTTCCTTCTTTTTTTCTATCAGTTTTCACTACAGAGATCAATGTAGAGGTGGGGTCTGGTATCCCTTTATTGTATCCCTTTTATTGTCAGTGAGAATGGTACACTTTCAGCTGGGAGCAGGGAAAGAAGAAATCTGAAAGGACTCAGGTTGGATTATTCTAGAGTAAACCTCAAAAGTTAAACTTTTTCTGTGTTATTTAGTAGACAGGCTGAAACAATTTCAGAACTTTTAGCTATTCCTGACAGCTCCTGAATGATAGGCAATATGTTCGCTATACTCAGCCTTCCAGTACCTCATCTGTCTTTAAATGCAGATGGAAAGTGTGAGGATGGGAAATAAAAAAAAAAAAAAAAGAAAAAGTCAACTTCAGTCTGAAGAGAAGGTTTTGGGGTTGGGGGAAGTGTTTCAAGCACCTGGAAGACAATGGCAAAAGGATGAATAGCCAACTTGGATTTTTACGGAATAAGTCATATGTTAGAGTTGTGGACCTCATGGACAGAAGAAAGGCAGATGTTTAGACTGTAGCTTTTGGTATTATCTTGCATATTACGGAAACTTGGTTTAGCCAAAACAACTACAAGCTTGATGCAAAAATATTTTGGAAACCATTTTCAAATAGTGTTTACTGATTAGTTGATGTCCCTTTATCAAAGTGGGTTCTGCTGCACAGCAAGCTGAAGAGGAGTGATCGCCTTTTGTGCAGCAATGCAATGACCCGCTGAGATATTTGCAAAACTTTTAACTACCAAGTATATGAGGCATTAAAGTAAGTGCAAAAAGGAAAGGAGTAATTTTGTTTCTGTGTTAGGAGTAGATAAAGCTTAAATAGCTTAGACAGGTTGGGATAATACCAGAAAAATAGTTTTGAGGGTAAAATAGTTGATGGTCTATGACAGCGATGGAATTTCTGATGTGCTCAATTTTAGGAACAGGGTAGGAAACTGCCTGTTAAAATCTGAAAATACATCTGGCCCTGTTTGGGGGTGAGTTTCTTGAGGTATCTTCCCACAGCTGCCCATCTTTATTATTCTATGGATCAGAACAAAACTTTTGACCTTCCAAACACCGATGCTCTCTGCCTTTAAAAAACAGTTACGGAAAAGTCTATGTAAATAACTAAATCTGTCCTTTAAAAATTTCCCTGTGGTGCAGTTGTAGGACAGAATCCTGCTGGCCTGTGTTGTTTGAAAAAAATCAAGTAGTTACTTGAGCTAGACATGACAGCAGACAGTATCTCCATTAGCTGCCTACTGCCAAAAGAGAAAATTAATTAGCTCTGGTGATAAGGAAAATAGAAGTGTTTGGATGAATGTTTTAAGCCTTTTCCCTTCCTAATTTCCATGTTAGTGTTTCATCTAAAATGCATTCTGATTTGGAGGCTGTCAGAATAGCTGCCATATTAGGACAGTCTGATGAGTGGATGGAAGGAGCCTGTGATAGTCCTAGGAAGTATTTTACTGATGGAGCTTTCTCTGCGTTTCTACCTTCTCTGAGCTGGAGCAGTAGTAAGACACTAATACACTTTCCAATTACCTGGGCTTCTCTAGATCCCTTCTTTCAGGAACTGGGCTTCAGTAGCCTGTAGAATTTAACTTATTTTGTGATTTATCCAAGCATGGCTGCCTCTCTCTGCTATGCTTGGTTCTAAGACCAGCTTTGAACTAGTGTGTTTCATCTCCTTTTGCTGGCCTGCTGCTGGCCTGAGCTCTTTTTAGGGATTTGATACTACTGTCTTTCAGCAGCTGCCATCCCTTGTTTCTTTGCTGTCACTCTAGACTTTTGAGTTTCAGGACATCGCTGCTGGCTCTGATTGTTCTAACTGCTCTGGAATTTCTGCCTTCAAAATATAGTTTATCAGTCTCCTCATCCCTTTCACTTCCTTATTTCTCCTCTTCCTTTAGCACATTCTTTTTTATCACACTGAAATCCATCACTTAGCCCCATCAGCCAGTTGGTGATCCTTCAGCCTTGCTCCCCTTGGTTTTCCTACCGCTGTTCCTTCTACTCTGGCTACAGGTCCTTTAATTTTCTCTGATGACCACTGTCTGAGCTACTTCACCCTGGACTGACTCCACACTTCATTAGCTCCTGCTATCCATGGCAAAGCTCAGCCCCCTGGCTTCTCACATCCTTTCAGCTTCTCTCCTCCTCTGGTTGTTCCTTTGAGTGCTCCAGTTTTCTCTTAGCTGTCTCATATCTTCGTCTGTATTGTTCTACACTCTGCACCATCTGTTGTGCTGCTGCCTGCATGACTCATCCTGAAAACAATAAAAATCCTACTGCATCCCCAAGCATTACACTAGGGAGCCAACGAAGGCACTCTATCCAAAATCTACATCAACAGCAGTCAAGCCAAGACAGGTACATAATTTGTGTTTAAATCAATAGAAGTTAACTGCCAAATACATCTGAGAATCCTGCCAAAGTTTTATCACAAATCTAAGAGAAGGAGGCAATTGTTTCCAGGGACTGGATTTAGAAACACCTCTGCAGGGATAACCAGAAAGTTCTTAAGTTTCTTAGCAAGTAACTCTATTTTTTTTTTTTCTACACATACAATTACTGAGTGTTTTATGAGCACAGACAACATACGGTCTGTACACAATGGAACAAACTAAGAAAAGACTGTCACAAATACCAAGATTCATAGACACAGTAGACAGGGCAATAAATATGGAAACTCATAAAACCAGGGAAAAGGAATGTTCCATACAACCTTTATGAATGGTGCACCAGGCACATAATGCTTAAAACCGCTGCTACTTAACAAAACAATAAATTAGATTTTCATCATCATTTGGTTTCATAGCCTGAGCTGGAATAATTTTAGAAGTATGCAGATTTTTTTTCCCCTCTAATGTTTTAAAAGGCAGTAGAAGCACAGTGACCTTAAATATTTTCTTGTCTCTTCTAACACCTGGATAAACCCAGGAACAGAAATCACTGGAGACAGACCAGTGGGAAGAGGGAAATTAGGCTTGTAATATTTCAAATGTGTCTAAAGAGTTGCATTTAATTGCAGTTTGTTTACTGAACTGTGACTGAAAGCTTCATTTTACCTACTTTGGGTGGTCAGTACAAAATATTTTGCCTTTGTGCAGCTACATTTGGAAAATAAATGTCTAACATCATAAATGTTATCTGAAGCTGACAGAAGAAATTCTTTCTACTGTTAGGAGTTCCAGCATCGTTATTAGGCCAACAGCATCCTGGCCTGTATCAGGAATAGTGTGACTGGCAGGAGTGGGGAAGTGCAACAAAGCTGGGGAAGGGTCTGGAGCACAAGTCTGATGAGGAGTGTCAGAGGAAACGGGTTGTTTAGCCTGAAGAAGAGGGGGCTGAGAGGAAAGCTTTTCATTTTCTACAACCCCCTGAAAGTTGTAGTGAGGTGGGAGTTTTGGTCTCTTCTCCCAAATAATAAGCAATAGGATAAGACAAAATGGCCACAAGTTGCATCAGAGGAGGTTTAATTGGATATTAGGAACAATTTCTTCACTGAAAGAGTGGTCAGGAACTGGAACAGGCTTCCCAGAGAGGTGGTGGAGTCACGGTCCCTGGAGGTGTTCAAAAAACGTGTAGATGTGCTGCTCCAGGCCATGGTTTAGTTGACATGGTGGTATTGGACAGGTGGTTGGGCTTTATAACCTTAGAGGTCTTTTCCAACCTTAAAGACGATTCTTTGATACTCTTAATCTTTTTCAGCCTCGACACCTTTCAGGTTTATGTATCTGCACATCTGTTAAGCCCGTGGTTCTCCACTGGATGGCAGTCCCTGCAATGCTATGCACTCCGGGAATGGAGCGTGCTGAAATGCCATGCTGCTTTGTACATGAATATCTACGTGAAATATTACAGTGGTGAGTGTATTTGGATCCCCTTTACTTGTTGCTAAAGTAAAAGATGTGACAGACTGGTCTGTAAATTTCTTTCTCTTAAATTAATTTTTCCAGTTGAAATTCCATGCCTTAAAAGCATGGATACAACTAGAGGATATCCAACAAGAGGATAACAACTAGCACTTGTAGGGCACCATATAGCCAGAAATTTCAAAGCACTTTATATGGACTAAATCAATTAAGAACTCTGTGTGTGTGTGGTATATATCATATATACACTGACTTTATAAAAGGAAAAAAAAAAAGAGGCATAACAAAGTTGTATGAATTGCTCAAAATTGAAATCTTTATGTAGATAGGTAAAAAACCCTCAAACCTCAGTCTTTTGATTGATTGTCCACTGTATATCAGATGGGGGGGAAGTGTCCTTATTTCTGCTAGGATAGAATTAATTTTCACAAGACTTTTAGAATTACATGTCAGTACCAAAGTGCTCTACAGAGGTTAGAGCCATATGGGCTACACCAGGATTTCTGTTTGTATGCTTATAAAGTAGTTTGGGTTTACTACTGCAGGGTTTTAGAGAAGTTCCAGCCAAAACTTGGAGCTCTCCCTGCCTCCACCTTTCTTGAAGCATAATGTGAAAAAGTGTTGATACAGCCCACTTAAAATACAGCAGTCTGTAAGATGTGTTTACCTAAGTTAGTAGGGGCTTTATCCAAGTGTATTTTAAGGCAATGAGAGTCTCTTGTTTCACTTGGATAGAAATTTAAATGACAGCTTGTTACAAATAAGTCTTGTAGATATCTCTTCGATGGCGAAGAGGAAATAAATGAAAATAGGAGGAAGAATGTGTGCACCGGTGCCTTTCATTGCCCTTTACATATGCCTGCATCTGACCATTTCAGAGCATTAATGTCTGTCACACGGCTGTTTTTATGCAACTTTTACAGATGGGTTGTTGAGACAGTAGAGTGACTAGCTGGAAGGTTATGTAGCAGATTAATAGCAGAGCTACAAATAAAATACGGGTCTAATTGTCAGTTCTGCATCCTACCAGTGACATTAGGCACTGTTGGTTCAGCAGTAAACATTCACTGAAGTTTTTACAATAGTATTGGGGTTTTTTTTAATTCTAGGTATTTTTAGGGTAACAATGACTTTTAAAATGTTTTTGTCAAAAGGTACTTTGTACAGAAAAAAAATAATTGCATGGGCATTTTATTGAAACTTTAAGCACAGTACTTCCCCTCCTGCTTACTAGTTAGTTGGCACGCTCTGTCTCTTCTGTTTCCTGAGATGTAGACTGTTTCGCTGCAAAAGCATTCCTGGTGTCTCCTTCACCCTCCTTTACATCTCACATATTGTTGGAATGGTTTTTCCTAGCTCCCTCCAATTAGACTGCTGTGTTAAGTTATCTCCCTTGATAACTTTTCAAAGGAACTCAGTCATATTTCCTTTTTTTGTGCTCCATAAAATACTGCTGAGGTCTCACATCATTCTTTTCCAAACACAGGCTCCTTTGAAAGTTTCTCCCATCTCGTGGTGCCTCCGAAGAGGACCAGAGTTCAGCTCCAGCACTGAGACCAACCTGATGGTGTCTCTCCATCTCCTCCTGCTGCCTCTTTGTTTGCAGCCATCTGCTGCACTGTGCCCAAGTGTAATTTGTAAGCTCCTTGGGGCAAGGGCAGCCTCTGTTTCTACCACACCTCATTCACGAAAAGGACTCCTCAGTGCTTCGGTTACACCCGTAACAGATTCTGCAGTAATTAAATTTTATCACGAGAAACCCTATCACCAAATTCCTGACCAGCTGTATCCCGTCAGACTGGGGTTTCAGTTTGCTTTCTCTCTAAAGCTCTCCTTGCAGCTCTTCCACAGTTTTCCACATGCCCTTCCTCTCCTGTCCCTCCACCCTCCTGCCCAGCTTTCTGCTCCCAGGGAAGTGCCCCCATTAGCGTGGCCCAGTTCTTTGCATTTCCAAGGCCTTCACTCAAACCCCTGGCCAGCAACTTTCTCCCTGTTTATTCTGACCTTTCCCCTGCCTGGGAGCATGCCCTGACACACCCTCCGCTCCTGCCCAATCCTTTCCCATGCTGACGCAATCTGTTTTTTGGTCTGCTGCCTGTCCCTAGATAACCTCGCTCACTCTCCCCGCATGGTCACATCCTGTCACATAGGAAGAGACGGAGTTTTGTCCTCAACTGGAACGGTCTTGGTTGGGAAGACTACTGGAATAGCACACAGACCATGGGTAGATAATAGGGAAGAAAAGCACGTTGTACTTTTATTGTGTTTTTTGCTGACACCACGCACAGAGGCAAGTTCTGCACGGAGCAAGGCTGCACGGCAGCCAAGTTAGAGCAGTCCCAGCGCAGACAGACGTATGTGCTCATCCTGCCTGAAAACCTGTAGGAATTTAATGATTTAGTACTGAGCTGAAGGGGAGGCAGGATGTTCAGTTACTGTTGATGATTCTTTCAATTCCCAGGCTGAGGAAAATATTCCTAAAGAAAAAATGTCACACGGGTTTAGAAAGACCAGTCATTCATTAAGGGTTAGTTGGGAATCCAGCCAGGTTAAAGATGCAAAGCTTTGTTCCTCACTGAGATACAAGCTTCTTTGTGGTGAAGGTCCATGATTCCAGGGTTTTGGGTTGGCTTGCTGTACAGGCAAATATGGCCCACTTGTGACCAGCATCCAGAAATAAAACCCACTTTCCCAAGGTTTGGGAGGTGTTTAATGTTTTCCTGTTGTATGGGGACTGTTTATGGACTTCCCTGGGGCCCACAGTGGAACTGTGTTTTTGCTCTGAAATTCAGGTGGTGATCACTGAGTTGCTGTGTTACTATTATTAAAAATATATAGTCTTGTTGTTTGTCAGTGATGCCTAGAGGAGCAAACTGCTGTTTGGTTTCATTGCATTGGCTTTGCAAACCCACAAATGATATTGCTAAGATCACAGGAGGTTGGGTAGGGAGGGAAGAGGAGTCTGGTGATGAGAGAGCTCCTCCTCTCCAGGTACTTCCCCCTCTTACTGTTCTCCAGACCCTTCACCATCCTCGTTGCCCTTCTCTGGACATGCTCCAGAACCTCAACATCCTCTTGAAGTGAGGGGCCCAAAACTGAACACAGTAATCGAGGTGAGGCCACACCAGTGCCGAATACAGGGGGTTAATCACCTCCCTGGTCCTGCTGGCCACACTGTTCCTGATACAAGCCAGGATGCCATTGGCCCTCTTGGCCACCTGGGCACACTGCTGGCTCATGTTTAGGTGGCTGTTGACCAACACCCCCAGGTCTCTTTCCACCAGGCTACTCTCCAGCCACTCCTGCCCAAGCCTGTAACGTCTCCTGGGGTTGTTGCGACCAAAGTGCAGGACCCAGCATTTGGCCTTGTTGGACATCATACTGTTGGCCCCAGCCTAACAATCTAGCCTGTCCAGATCCCTCTGCAGGGCCTTCCTTCCCTCCAGCAGATTGACACTTCCACCCAATTTGGTGTCATCTGCAAACTTACTGAGGGTGCATTCAATCCCCTCATCCAGTTCATCAATGAAGATATTAAACAGAACTGGTCCCAACACTGAGCCCTGGGGAACACCACTGGTGACTGGTTGCCAGCTGGATTTGGCTCCATTTACCACCACTCTCTGGGCTCGGCCATCCAGCCAGTTTTTAACCCAGATTATCCCCATGTCACAAGATAGGGCCATGCAGAGATGCTAGCTGGAGTGTTGGAAGCAGCACAACTTCAGTTGCTTGGTGTCATATGGAGAGATAAAATTTTGATAATTGTAGTAGTTCAGGTGCTATTGTTCACCATAATGTGCTGCTTCAAGGCCTGAAAATAAGTAATTTGGTAATACTTAGGTCTTCATTGTGCTGTGGTGACATAGCCTGAATTTTTAATTTCTTTTGCCAATAAGGCAGTTGAGGCTGAGAATTTCCTTTTGACAGATTGAGTGTAAGGAAACAGGAAGGTGGAGTTCTGGCAAGTGCATGTATGGACTCTGTGGGAGTCTTGGAAAGTTGCGCTTGCAGGTCTTGAGGACCATGATGGGGGGAAAAGGAAGGAAAGAAGGACAGGACAGGCTGGCCAGGTATTAAAAAATCTCCCAGACAGAGCAGTAGGTGGCAAAACTGAGGTCCAATACCAAAATATGCTGACTGTTCACAGAATAACCTCTGTCATGTTGTAATAATTTTCTTCCATTTTTTTATGAGCTTCATTTTGTTGTAGATATCTCCTTGCCCTATTTAAAGCTTTGCAAGAGAAGTTAGATCCTTATGCACATTCCCATTGATACCAATAAAAATCAGCAGTGTGTGTCAATGGGATCCAACTGTGAGGTTTTTCCCTGCAACATTGTTCAGCTCAGGATTTACCTGAGAAACTCATTCTTTCCTTCTTTTATTTTCTAAAAAGATGAGGTATGTTGAGTTGCCTGCAGTTAGCATGACAGTGCTAAGCCATTAAAGGAAGGATAGGGATTTTGCAGATGAGCTCAGGAAACTCTTGCTGCTCATAAGGGACTCAGAATCAGTAATTGTGAGGGAAGCTGAGGGGAGCACTGGCAGAGCAGGCAGGAGAGGAAATCTGGAGTTAGATGTGGGGGGATAAATGAGAGGGTGGGAGGAAAGAAATGGGATTTGTAGGTGGTGACAGGAAAACTGTATTTTCAGTGACAGTAGATAGCAATCTAGTGGGACATCTGTCATCCTTACTTTTCACATTTATGGAAAATCCTGTTAGGGCTTCAAAGTAATGTTGCCTTTTCAAAATGGAATGATCAAATAGTATGTTTCAGGGAGGATCACTGTCTACCTTAATCCCTTGCACGATCTTTGCCTTTTGCCCTTGGTTTGTTAATTCACTCAGTTGTTTTGTGCACGCTTATCAGACATGCAAGAGCCAGGCCAGCACTTCTCATCGTTATCAAGGGTGATACTTTGAGCTCTAAAGAAGTGACATACATGGGTAAAACACTTGTGATTTGTACAATTTATTAGCTACTGTTTTCCAAAACACGAAAATCAGTGGAGATTTACAACCCTGTTGTAAATAGGAAAAGCCAGACTTTTAACCGATGGAGACACCATCTGCAATGAAACATGTCTTATGAAACCACGATCGTGTTCCTTTATCACAGGACACTGTTGGGAAATGCATTAACTGTTAACCACCAGTTAACTGGCAGGTCAGGCAGACAAACCATGGATTCAGTGTGAAAATCTGTTACCTTTTACAGCAACCTTAACTCTTAAAGCGTTAAATCAGCAAGGTCTTGTCATTGAGCTTCCCCTGCTGCCTGTCTGTTTTCTACTGATTCCTGAAAGAGCGTATTTTGGTCTCTGGAGATACCAGAATGGCCAGCAGTTACTCTCATGAATACATAATTGAAGCAAATGAGTCATCTCTAGGAATAGATATACACTCCCTTTCTGTGCATCCACACTGAAAAAAATGAAATAGTGCTATGAAATCTGAGGTGTAAGGAAAATAGCAGTTGGTTGTATTTCAAGTGATCATTGAGAGGCTATGGCTATATGAAAAAAGGCCCATAATTCCTCAAAGAAGGCCCAAATAAAAAGAAGGTTAATGGTTAAATGTAAAGAACATGGCTTAGGAAAAGTGTTATAAACTTGTCAAAATATCCGAAAGGCAAAATAAGTCTTTTTTTTCTTAGAAAATTATGTGTAAAAGCTTTCAAAAATTCTGTTGTCTTTAGTGTAATTGAATGTCTTTTGGAGGTGGAGAGAAAGCAAGATGTAGAGATGTGTGCTGGAAGACATCTTGTCCACTGAACTTTGCAGAACTGTCAAAATCTGGGAGTAATGTGAGACACCACCATCTGAAAAAGTGGCAAGATAGAAGGATTTCTTGTCATAGCAGATAAAACTCTACTTTTGGCATAAAGTAGGAGAAAAGTTTCAGAAAAAATGTTTGAGCCAACCTAACAGTGTGCTGCTTTTTTTAGTTTAGCTCTGCATTTTTCTGAACCCTCCTCAGTGAGTTTATTCCAACCAAGCCAGCAAAATCTACACCATGAAAAAAGAGAAATGAATTTTCTGCTAGCTAAGCTTCCTGACCCGATTCTCTACAGCATCAGGTAAGTGCCCGTGCTGGCCAAGGAAAAGGGTGGGAAGGCTCAACCAGGGGTCAGAGTTCTCCTGAGCAGCAACTAGATATCCAATAAGCTGTTCAGTTTTACAAACACTCTTGAAGGTCACTTCCAACCCAAGTGATTCTATGATTTTATGATTCAATGACTATGCAAAGAGGAGATTCAAAATAATGCTTTTTTAGCTAGATGATAGGAACTTTCTCAGTCTTTTTCTGAGAACTGTGTTCATGCCCATGAACTTTTGGCATATAAAAAGGAACATAAACTTTAATATTCCAAATTGGGATAGTTACAGACAATCAAAATAGAAAATAAAACTTTTTTGGACTGAAATGAGTAAAATGTAAAACATCAATTAATTTCCACATCAGAAATGTGGAAAAAAAATTGAAATTGAAAAAAAAATTGGAAAACAAATTGGAAAAAAAAAGAAACCCCCCCAATCTATTCTTTTACTTTTAGATAGACTTAAAGATTTTTCCAGTTGTTCACCTTCCACCAAGTCTTTTTATTCCCTGAACCAGGCTGCCAAACATTGGCAGTCAGTGCTTTATTTCCAGTCCGATAATGCAGTTGGCACATAGGTAAAACTCCCAGGGGGTTTAGTTGGAGACCTTCAAGATGGGAGATGCAAAATAATTCATATTTCTTCCCATGTGTCATCCTTTTCTGGATGTCTTTTGGGGTGAGGTTTGTGTGGGGGCAATGTAAGGAATTGCTTTTTCTTATTAAATGTATGTAATGACTTCCACAAGGGGATCAATTCTTCTGTCTTTACTATGTGAAATATCAAAGCAACTCACTAAATATTCTCCCTGAATAAGGTCTGGAGAAAGGGGCCCAGAAGTTGAATTCAGCTGTGGAAGTTTAAATGCCAAGTGCCTTCACATCTCCATGTCCACCCAGGGCAACTTCAGAAAGATCTAACGCTACCTCAGCCTAACTGGAACCCATCTTCAAATTGTTGCTCTTTGAGTTGAGGTAAGCCATGGTCCTTTGCTGCTCCTGCTGGGAATTTCACTAGGCATGTTATGAAAGGTTATCAGTGTAGTGTAGCTGACAGCCATGGTGGGATGAACCAGTGAATTTCAAGTAGAGGGACAAAAGGTCAGAGCTCTGCAAACCCAATAGGGCCATGGGTGTCTTGGGTTACAAGGTTACAGTACAGGGGAAGGAGGGGGATGAAGCATTGCCACGTAAACACTCATCGCTCAAAAATAGAAAGTGACACGGACCCCAATGGTAGAAATATGAAGCTACTGTATGGGTCATATTCACCTGCCATTATCAGTTACATATGCTGAGAGGGAGGGCAGCTGGCTCCAAAGTCCTCTCCAAAGTGGAGAGATGTTTTTAAAGTAAATGTATTCAATTTAAATTACTTTGGCAGCAGGAGAGACGCTGGAACCTGCATGAATATTTTTGTGATGTTTCACTTTGGATAACCGCATTTTGAGGTCTCTGGAGTAGAATTAATGTTCCAGCAGTTTAAACTCAGGTAAAACTGAGTGTAGAAATGATAAAGTTTTGTTTTGCAACATAGTGTTAATTCATTTTAATGTCCTTTCTGATAAAATACTGCATGTTTCCTTTTTGTTTTCTGTATGTCAGAAAGCAGTGCTTTGAGGGACTTCTATCTATATTCTTTGCTTCTTAGGCATCCTCTAAGTAAGTGGAACATAGTTTATTGCAAGTGAAACCCCTTTGGTGCCATGTTTGATTCATGGATATCTCCTTTACTGCATCCACCGCCAAATTCCATGTAAGACAGCAGCTTGCAGCCTGCTTGATACAAGCGCATGGGAAAGACTCTAGCTGTGAGATTTACACTGCTATTGCAAACTGTTTGGAAATAAATAACGCAGGTATAGATATTAAGACAGCAGTATTATGGTTAGCTTGGAAGTTTCACTTGACGCTTGACAAGAAAATAGAAGACGCCAAAGTAAGGAGGTTGGCCAAATGACTCTGTCAGCTGTTAGTGTAAACCAGAGTCTTATTAGGCTCCAGCTACTCCTCTGAGTCAGCACAGTGTCCTGAATTAGCTGGAGTGCCAGGTCCTGCTCTGCCTCCCAGTGTGTCTCAACAGTGGAACAAGCCATAAAACAAGAGGTTCTGTTTCACAAATACCACCAAGGCTTCCAAAATTTTTGAAATCTCCTGAAATCTCTAATCAGACATGACTTTGTTGAAACCTCTGCTTGCAGAGTGGAAAGGTCAGTCTCTGTGTGTAAGCTTTTTCTTGTGTACACTGGACTTGCAAAATCCAGTCATAAACATTGAAACTGATAGTTCAAACAAATGTGTTTGCTTTAACAAAATGATTTCTGAAGCAAAATCTGTTTATTAAACAGCCCCGGTGTAGTTCCAGCCTAGTAATTCAGAATAAAAGCAGGGAGAGGGATGGATCTCTTATGCAAAGACCCTGCCACAAAATAGGATTTTTGTAGTCACTCCTTCACCAGGTTTCCATCTTATGTGCCTCCTTGGCCCTGGAACCAGCTGCCCTGTACTGTGTGAAACTCTTTATTTGATGCTTCTCAGGCAAGCCATGGATTTTTATTCTTCTGATAAGTATGTGCCTAGTACCTGGAAATAGTGTCAAGTCTTGCTGCTACCAATATGTTCCCCTGTTTCTGGGAAAATTCTTGGGTGTTTTTTAGTGACCTGCTATGATTCTGAATACAGAGTAAATAAGGTTTCCCTGTCTTGAAACCCAGCTGTCTAACTGTTTTAGATAACCGAATCAAATTGCAGTAATTCTTCTTTAAGTGTTGTAAAGTTTGATTTTCTCCTCCTAATGTACATCCAGCCTAGTGCAGTGTGAACAGGACTGAGCTGGGCTTCCAGGGGACGTGCAGGCACGCTATGCACGCGGTACAATCGAGTAAACCGTGATGTTAGTATGCGCGTTCCATGCCAGCCTCTAAAAACCACAATTGTCTCTTCTTTTTATTTTTGTATCTGTGGCCAAAGCACTGATGGTGCTTTGCCAGTGCAATGCAGAGATTGCCATTTTCCAAGGATTACTCTGCATGTTTTATTAACAGTCAGCTGTCATAGAAGCCATAAGCCTGGACCAGGCTTTTGGTGTTCCAGGTGCTGCACAGCTAAACACCAAAATGACAATTCACCAAAAACGTTCAGTGAACATACATAAAGCAATTCAATGATGACATGTGGTCTCCGACAAACTGACAAACCCTAAAGAAATTCACAAGAGCAAAGGACCGACAAAGCCAGGATTACCTAGTTTGAGTTACAAATATGCTCAGGCCTACATCATGCCTGTAACCCCCAGCTAAACCACAGTATTTATTCTAAAGAGCTGGAAAACGATGGGTTGATGTCATTTGTACTCCCAGGTTGCCCAAGGTTCAGTAAGAAATTAAACATCAAACAAAAAAAACAACCCTGCAACAGCTAAACGCAGCTAAATGATAGTTCATGGGGATTCTGTTGCTCCTAGTGACGCTCACCACCCCCAAAGGGTATTGCTGGCCACCGCTCCCTCTGCCCTCTGGTTCGACTGAATCATGTCTAACTCGGGAAGAGAGCCAGCTTTTGTGATTACAGATTCCATGAAATTAATGCAAACAGATGAGTGGGGTCAAAAGCTTGACACTCCCGAAGAGCACAGGCAAGTCAATGAACCCTTGCAGTTCCAATGTGGTTCAAGAAAATCCGAGTCAAGGAGGGGAAAAACAAAGAGCAGTGTCAGTCATTTTAGACCACTTGTATCAGGTGTTACGAGCTGTGTTACTAGATGTTACTAGATGTGTTGCTAACATGCTTGAAAAAAACAATTCCTGCATTTTTTAGCGGGAATTAAAATCATGTGTAGTGTTTCTTGCACATCCTTTTATGTTTGTTTTCCCTAAGCCTGTGTCCTTTGCAGAATAAAAACATGGAAGTCACAAACCTACCCAGAGCTTAGAAAATATTCTGTCTCCCAGTCTGACATTGCCCTGTCATGCAGTCAGTGCACAATCACTGATTCTATAAGCCCACTAGGATGTTATATCACCACCTATAAAGCCTTTGATGAAGGTGGCAGTAAGCAGGTTATCCCATTGCATAATTTGATTTATAGTAAAATTAGATATGGACTCAGCTGACAGAGTTTACATCGAGAAGCACATTTTTCTGTGACTCGGATTCACCTAACTAGTTAAAAAAGTATTGTTCCCGGACTAACTTGTAAGTTCTCATGTCAAATTAGACTGACAATTGCAGAAGGACTTAAGGCTTGTACTTTCAGTCTTAGAAGAAGTAGAAATAAAAGCAATAAAATAGGTAAGGGGCCTCCGTGGCAGTATTGAAGGCCAGGTTAGATGGGTCTATGGGCACCCTGCTCTGGTGAGAAGTGTCTCTGCCAATGGCAAGGGGTTGGAACTAGATGATCTTTAAGGTCCCTTCCAACCCAAAGCATTCATTCTTTGATTCTAAGAACCTAATCCTTTTGTAGTAAAACAAGAAGTTCAAGCTGTTTGTGATGTGGAGTGGCTCGCCTTGGTGTCAGCCTCCAGAGCAGGGTGCCTACATCCAACTTAACTCTTAGGAATGATCTAACTCCCTAACCACATCCAGAGAAGTTTGGGAAAAAGCCATAGGCTGACATGATCCAACACACTGGGAGAACAGTTTAACAGCAACTGAGCTGCTATACCCCAAAATGTTTGCAGGCACTGCTAGCTATAGATGGAGCCTAAAGTTACCTGACCTTTACTTTTCAGTTGAAAATATAGTCAGGGTATTTCTGCACTGTTTGTGATAGAGAATGTGGTTGTCCATACTGGAAAAGTTGCTTCTTCCTAACAGCCTCACAAAAAAATGAAACAGCCTTCTAGAAGGGCTGTGCTTGGGGAACACGTACCAAGCCCCAGGACTGGGGATGGGGAAGAATTGGTGCCCTGTGCGTTGCCAGGGCTGGTGGCCTCATGGCTACTTCCAAGGCTGTGGTGTTTTGGAAGGGATGGTTGCTTTGGTGGAAAACACTCTGTATTTTCTAGAGCAGAGACAATTGTGCTTTTGCAAGAAGCCCAGGTCCCTCTGACAGCCTCTCTACCGTGGGGACTTCATTGGGAGGTAAGGGTCTGTCCTGGTGGCTTCTTTGGCTCTATGAGTCTGTCTGTGAAGGACTTTCAGTGAGCAGGTATGAGTTTGCCTGACAAGCCATGTTCTTCTGAGCATGTGGGATGCTGCGAGCATTGTCAGAGTGGTGAGGTAAAGTGAGCAGGGTGCCTGCAAGGGGAGGATAACATCTGATTGTGTTGTACAGCGCCGAGAGGTAGTAATGTTGTGTGATACAGAAGACATCTAACTGCACCAGCCTCTACACTGACTTAGCAGGAGGTGTGTTGAGTTTAGGAAGTGAGGCTTAGCCTAATGCTGTGGGCCACTAAGGGTATTTGTCCTCTGCTTGGCTTATAGCAGGTCTGGGCAATAGTGGTTCTGAGTTTAATAGAGGAAGCAATGCAGATTGGAGAAAGTTCTTCACTCAGTTTAGTTTAAACTTTATGGGTTTAGATGGGTTCCTTGAAAGTGTGTTTCACCAGAAATTGTTACTTTGACCAGGAGGATTTTTTCTGAAACGTGGTTTATGAAGTAGCTTCACTTAAAGCCACTGAGCATACCTTGAAAGTAAAACATGAATGAATATTCCAAGATGTTACTCATATTTTAAGAATAGGTTGTTATATGAGGTCTTAGCTCAATTTTTTTTGATCATTTTTGTTTGGCAAAGAATGACCCAAATACCATGGTACCTTTTGAGGATTAGTTGTAGTCTTACTTTTCCTTATTTTACTCATGATTAATTTGGTGAGAGGATTATTTTCAGCTACACTAGAGCTCGATGTTTGTACAGTGTCTAACACAAGTTTTCCATGTAGTTTAAACAATCTGCTGAGTTCAGTTTAACTGCTTCGTACCCAGGTATTTAAGAAAGCTCAGAAAAGGCATAGAGGGGTTTGAAGGTGAAAAGGGAAGTAGAGGTTCTTAAGCTTTAATACCAAAATGATAAATCTCTTGAAACAGTAGAGAGTGCTTCCTGTATATATAAAAATGAGTGCATGCAAGGTTTTGAGGACCAACCCGGAAGAAGTGTAGCTGTTTTGCTGTTATATTAACCTGTGCTAAAGCCAGTTTTGTAGGGAATGAGGTATCTACTGTGAGATATCTGAATAGAGAAGAGTGTCAAAGTGACAATTAAAAATAGTGTGATTTTTTTCATGTGATTGTGTGATTTGCCTGCCTTATTATTATTATTTATTTATTAAATAAATAAAAAGACCCTAAAATTCAGCACACAAGCTGAAGTATTTCCTTCAGAGCCATTGTGAATTCTGCCCAGACTTCTTCCCTTTGGGAATGTGACTGGCCACAGAAAGGGAAACCTGAATTTGCTGGGGCCAGGGGAGTGGGGGGGAAGGAGGACTCCAGAGATCGATTGCTGGAGCTTCACTGCTCAAAAGCTCTGTGGATGGCTTCTTCACCCCAAGTCAGGAGAGTGTTTCTGGCACTTCTTATCAATTGCTCTCTCACTCTTGAGGGTACCAGCACAAAATTAAAGCATGAAGTGTAACACAGCATAATCCTCTGGACTTGTAAGTGCTGGAACTCATGGTGGGAAACGGGATGGGAAGGAGGAGAGATGCCATGTGACTCACAGAGGCGAAGTATAAATAGTAGAGGCTTGGAAGATTTGGGGGTTCAGCAAGGAGAGGGAGAGGTAGGAGCAGTAAGGCTTTTATCTCCCTTTCTATCTCCATTTAAAGAAAGTTACACTTGATTTATCCAGTGAGCAATCTACTAAATATATCTCTCAGTCACTGCAGCCAAGAGAGGAGGAGCTGTGTTGGATAAGTAGGGAAATGTGAATGCAGAGGAAGTCTCTGGCAGGATGTAGGGTGCAAAGGAGGATTCCTTTATACAGACAAAACAGTAAACATAATTTTGCAGACACTTAAAATTGCTTATTTAACTAGAAATTAATACTAGGAATGAAGTGGAGCCAGCATGATGCTTGCTTACAGGCCAGCCTGCTAACTCCTCCGACCAGGTTGTTTAATTTGGGTTGGTACTACCTAAGGGTATGTGAACTGGTAGAGACCAATGGCGTGTAGGTTGGTACGTCAGGCTATCTATGCACCGTGGGGATAAAAACGCTCTGTGAACACTTTGTGTTTCATACAGGAGTTTGGGCATGCGGGCACATGAACAAAGAAACTGATCCAAAGGTCTTGTGACTTGCATAACTTCACTGCAGACAGAAGCCACAGTAATTTGTACGGGCTGGGAATATGGTCCATTCTCACAAATTTAAGAGCTGTCTTGCTTAATATATCTGATGAGCAAGCAGAAGCTTGATACATCCTTTCATGTGGAAAACTACTGTGTGGCTCAGATATTTACATGTTTCAGGATGGACCTGCACAGTCTTCTCTCTCTGCCTTTGCTCCAGGCCTTCAAAATGCTCAGATTGCCAATGAAATATGTTTACAAGGCATTATAAAAAAAAAAAAAGACCAGTTCATGGAGGCAAGGAATTAATGCAGGATAGGTATCAAGACATTTCCCCACAGCAGTCCTAAGCAATGTAGTCTCTCCTAATCTAGAAAACATCACTCTTTTGTTCTCATCCTGCTATATGTTATAGATCCATGGAAGGCCAGTGGAAGACTTCCTGCTCTTATTCCATGGCCCCAATCTCAGTCTCTATCATGCTCTTCTGAATACCTTAATGTGAAATAAAAGATAGCATGTATAGCATACTTGAAATTTATTTCCATGGCTCCTTACCCAAGCCACAGAGGGTCTCCAATGTTAATGTGTCTAGTTATTATTGTAACTGTTGCCATCTGCTGAGATTTTACGTATCTCAGATTGCATTGTTTGTTTCCAGACATTTTGTGTTCAGTCCATAGTGCTGCTGAAGCCTAGAGACACCGCATCTCTTATTATTCTATTTTCTGAAACTGAGAAATCATCACTGGATGTGTGACAGATACTGTCACTGTTCACCTCTGGAGCATCCTAGAGCCATGATTTGACACAGATGAGATGAATATACTCAATGATTGAATGTCTATCAAATTCACCAAAGCACACCATATAGAGTTTATAGACACTATGCTATCTGCAGCAGGACAGTTTATGCCTCATCTGACATAGCATCATAGTCAAAACAAACTTCCCCATTCTCTGCCCCCAAAATTTAATAAGCTGAATCTGCACTGGAACGACTCTGTGCAGCTTGTGGCCACAGAGGTTTTGATCCGGTAGTAGCCAGCCTAAAACTGTCCATCAAATCCTGCATGCTTTGTGGTCAAGAGCAGAGTGCTGACAACTGGGCTTCCTGCCTGGCTAGCTGAAGGCTAGGACACAAATGCCAGGGTTATTCCCAGCGCCAGCTTTTAGGATAGCCAGAGCCACAGCCAAGGAAAAGAAATAGAGTGCCTTGATCTGGAGTCATCTATTCCCTCTGATTAGATCTTCTATTATTTTTATTTTTATAGGGTTTTTTGTCCAACGGTTGTGCCAGGCATCCCCAACAGCGAGAATGGCCATATAGACAGAGTGAGTATTTCCTTTTTG
Source organism: Heliornis fulica (assembly GCA_013399135.1). Lineage (NCBI taxonomy): Eukaryota > Metazoa > Chordata > Aves > Gruiformes > Heliornithidae > Heliornis > Heliornis fulica. Next base: position 653,336 of record VXBZ01001436.1, read on the forward strand.
ACTTTATGACCCATCTTGGAGGAGGTTGATCATCCAGGTTAAAAGTCATCATGTAAGCAGTTCTGGATTGCCATGTGGTACTGGAAATGACCATGCTGGTTGTCCCTTCTGCCCGGAAAAGGAGTAAAAAGCTGTCAAAAGAACTGCTGATTGCTAGTGTTTCACCGTTGCTCTGTTTGGAGACTCTAAAAGACTATGATGACCAAAATCTCATGCAAGACTATGGGTCTCTCTGAAGAGAGAGTCTCTAATTTTAAAGAGTTCAAAGATCTCAAATACCCGGAGATCAGTAGTTACATTTGCTGTAGAGTTCAGGGAAGTTGGCAGGAATTAATCAATAAAAGGACTCCCTTCTTTTTTACTGTTCCTCACTGCAGAGCTGAATTAAGTGCATGCCAAAAAGCCTACTGAAAAGGGAAGGAGAGAACAGTGAAAGACAGTTTCAAATTCAAGTACTTCCAAAAAAAGAGTTCTCAACCCTGGGATGTGTCAAATCCCCAAGTCCATCTTTCAGAGTGGATTAATCTAAAGTGGGACAGAGTAGGCTGAATCCAGAACAGGTTTTTAAACATGAGGTATTCTGCAATAGTTATTGCAATGTACATGTTCTCCATCCTGGTCAGAATTAACTTTCAAGTGCAGAGAAGCCCTTCTGTTAAACTTGAGCGAATGAGAAAAACATTTAATAAAGGCAATTAGTTATAAAGTCTGTGATGGCATTTGTAGTTCATTGTGCTTTTCTTTTCACAAACATTTTATGAGCTGGCACTAAACCCCTGCATTTTCCAAGCAGCGGTAAACCTTGTAAGTTCTTCTGTGGCAGTGTTTGCTCAGTTATTTATACCGGAACTTTTGATGTGCCAGATCTCAAAATTGTTAAGGAATCAGCAACTCAGGGAGCACTTGACAAATAATGAAATATCTGTGAACAGTACTCTTAGCATTATGGATGTAGGTTATTCCTGGACAGCCTACTGACTCAAACGCATGTTTATAGCTTTCATAAAGGGAGTGTGAAAAGAACTGTCACAGACATGAGACAGTTCTTTTCACACTCCCTTTATGGCCTGCACAGCCCCACTTCCCCGGACCGTGGCCATCACTGCCTTCATTACCACAGATTTGTCCTCCAGTGTATGTTAGTGCTGATATATAAAGGAGAATGAAATTCCCTGTGCATTTTGCGTCAGATTTTAAATCAACATTGGGTTTGTCATTGACATTTCAACGGAGAGCACACCTCCCTATTCAAAGGGTGAATCTTGGCACCGTCTCCTCTAGTTAATCCTTTTAAAAATGCTTAAACATCAGTGGTAGTATTTAGCTCTGCATGCACGATTTCTGGGCAACTGCTCAAAACTTACTAAGCAATAATCTTTGTGTTTAATCATTCACTGCAAACATGTTACATAAAATGGACTGATAACCGAGTCATGAGACTCTTTTTTTCCATGTGTATTGTACAAATGATGAGACTTTAAAAAAGGTTTTTGAAATCTTGGCAGTCACAATTAAATTTGCTGCTGCAGTGAGGAACAAGAACTTTTTTCAAACCAGTGGAATCCGATCCCCTTAAGTCACTAGCATGTCTCTTCTTGTGTGAGATAGATAGACAATCTTTTGGAAAACCGAGGTACTGAAGGACATGTGCATGTTGTGTGGTTCAGCAACAGGTAGGGCGAGGCAGATGCGATGCACTATTAGAGAGCGCATAGGCTTTTATGGAACCTAACCAAGAGGGAACACTTGCTACTGCCAAAAAACCTGAACCAGTTGAAGAGAACCAGACTCTTGGGTCTGAGATGAGGCAACGGTGCTGTTCAAAGGCCCTCTCAGCAAGTACATACCAGGGGCTGGATTGTAATACTGTCCAGATAGGCAGTAGCGGGAGAGACAGGAGGAAATACGCTGGTACTGCAACATTCTCTGTTGGCTGGCAGATTTCTGCCCTCTGTGTTGAGCACGCAGAACGTGCTTAAAGTCGTGTGATTCTTCTGCTTCCTTGTTTTTATTTCCCATTTGCCTCTTGCTTAAGACAACCTGGTGCCCATGGGCTTGAATGTGTTATCCCTTTCTTGCCATGTGATCTACTCTTCATGCCTATGCTCCAGTTGCAGTGAAGCTTCCCGCTTGAGCAGCCTGCTGCAAGCCATGACCAGCAGGTAGGAGCCAAAAGCAATGTTTGCTTTGCAAAGAGATGTTGCAAACGAAGCGCTATTCATTTAGAGAAGGCAAAAAATACAGCAATAGAAAATGCAGGTGTAACTGGCAGACCACTGCAAAAATGAATGCTGTATTTGGGCAAGCTTTTGGGCTGTTTATTGTGTAAGCATAAAGCACTTAATTCAATAGAAACCAGTCTGGAAAAACAGGAATGAAAGAATAGCCTATCTTGAGGTAATTCACCATTCAGCAAGCACAGGGGGACTGTTAACGGACATGCCAGAGCTGCCCCCTTTGACTTTCAACCCTCCAGCCATCAACCTAGGAGCCTGGCCTGGGACAGGACAAGAGAGCAGTCTGTGAATGGATAAGACAAAAGGGCTGGGGAAAGCTGTAACATCACTGCTGTTGGAGAGACAAACATCTCCATGCTTAGCCCCAGAGCAAAGCAGCTCCACAGCTGGAAAGCTCAGGATCATGAAGCCTGACGCCTAAGATGCCGTGGTGCCGTGTTTCAGATGGGTAGCTAGCCCTGTTGCGGGGACAGCGCGTAAGTTTTGAGGATTTTCCTGCGTGTGGAGCCAGACCTGGCTGTTTTTGTTTACAGGCATTCTGCAGGCATTACAAATTTTGAGGGTCTCTAAGGGATTTTGGTTGTAAGGTTTTCCAAAAGTGTGTGTTTCTGGTAACAGTAGACCTATAGGTATACCAAGTTAATCCATGCAATGTGTTTTGGTGCAAAAATTTGTTCAATGTGAAATATACAATGAAAGTTGGGACTCTTAATTGTTGTTAATGCAGTCGCATTTGTCAACCACACTTTGAGAGCTCTGCATTTTTTCAGTATTGCACCTAGATAGCATTTTCTTCCTTTTCCAGCAGTGGCCTACAGATATCTTACTGCCTTTCCTTTGCTGCCCGTGGACATATCTTTGCTTGTGACAGCAGTATGCAAAGGTCTTTGCAAAGGGTTCAGCTGCAATTACTAGTATCTCTCTACCAAACAAGATAAAATTTATCGTTTTCATCTCAAAAATCTGTGAAATTGTGATTCCCTTTGTTTCCCGTTACAGTTATTGAACACAAAGCTCACAGATAAGTTGCTTTAGAAGGCATCTGTATACACATTTCTGTAAGTGTTGGTGCATATATGAAAATATATATATATAT
>VXBZ01001438.1:6121-23144 GCA_013399135.1 Heliornis fulica
CTCTTCATCCTCCATGGGCTGCGGGGAGACACCCACACCACCATGATATTCTCCATAGACTGGTTGATTTGGGCAACAGCCTGGGACACAGACTTCCTTGTACAGGTCGTTATGCTCCTTCCTTCTTTACCTATTGGGGAAAACTAATCTGTTTTTTGGTTACATACACAAGGTGCTGGTATTCACCCTGCTATATACTACAATTTATTCTCCAAAGAACTTGTTCTTTGTCCAGTGTAAGCCCTGCAGCTATAGCACTCTCTTTTTCTTTTATACCACTGGACTGTCATCCTTACAGACCTTAGTACCTTGTTTCAGCTTTTCCCTCTGCAGGTTTTCTCAGGTACCTGAATGCACAACATAAACGGCACTGCAGAGAAAAGTTTGATATCGTAAGTATTTTGTGCAAATGTAGTTTGGTGGCTTTTTTTTTTGTTTTGTTTTGTTTTGTTTACTTCAGCCTGTTAGAACTCTATTTGAAGAACCAAGTAACTGATTATTTTTCTGGACTGTTTTTTTTTTTCTTTCCAATGCAATAAGATGGCAAAGCTGGGAGCTTTCTGACTGACCATGTTGAGAAGTTTCACTTCTTACAGATCCACTCCTCAACTTCTCCTTCAGATGTTTTTGTCCCTTTGCCTTTTTTAAAAATTGCATCCTCTCGAAAGAGAGAGAACATGGGCTTAGTTTTAACCCAATCACTTTTTAAAGTACTTTTTCCACAGTACTATTACAAATTGTATTTTTACCAACCTAAAAATCATATTTAGTTCACAAACTTGTTTAAGAGATTAGATCAGCATTGCAAGTTTTATTGTTTTGTTGATTTCTGTTCAGTGGTAATGCAATTGACAAGAGCTGATAAGCCTGTAAACTCAAAAAAAAATATGGAGTGTACTTCCAAGCTAATAGCCCATTCATCTTCACCTGCAGTGTTGTCTGTTGTCCCCGTGAAGATTTACTTTGAGCTCTTGATCCTGATATGAACCCTCTTCTGATACCTGTGTACTTTTAAGAATGATGTAAACAATTGCTGATTTAGCATATTTTTTGAATATGTGGATTTTCAAAAGCCTCACGGTTTTCATTGTTGTCTTTAGAATGTTCTGGGCCCTGTTTTCTAGAAAGTGACTTTTTGCCATTTTCTTCTTGCAAGGAACTATAATGTCTGCCTGCACTGTTTTGGTTTTGTGTAGTTGGGGTTTTTTGTTCCTTGGTTTGAGGGGTTTTTTCATGGATATTGTTTTATAGGAAAATTCTTACTACTTCCTGCAAATTTACCATGTAGTCTTCCTTTAAATTTTCTTGTCCTGTATCTTCACACAACATCATAGTAGTAAAGATGAGTCTTTGTTTTCTATAATTTATAAGCTTTTCATGATTAACATAAGACATTATGAAAATTAAAAAAAAAAACTAAAGTACTTCTGAGAGTACAGAAGGTAGCCAAATTATTTTACAAAAATGAAGCATCTAATTCTAGACAGTGGTTCAAAGCCATATTCTGTCTTTCTTACATTCTTTGTTGATGAAGGAGAAAGTAGTATTTTAAATTTTAAAAAGTTAGTAGTTGAACGGGGCAGTGAGGAGGGTGCACAAGGTCCCAACCCTGGACTTCATGAGAGCAGACACAGGCCTTATTAGGAATCTACTTGGTTGAGTCTCACAGGACAAAGCCCTGGAGGGAAGAGGGGCCCAAGACAAGTTGTTGACATTCATTCACCTCCAAGCTCAGGAGAGATGTATCCCCTACAAAGCAAGCACAGCAGGAGACCTGCACAGATGAACAAAGAGCTCCTGGACAAATTCAACCGACAAAAAGGAAGCCTGAAGAGAGTGGAAGCAAGGACAGGCAGCCTGGGAGGAATAGAGAGACTGAACAGCCAGGGATCAGGATAGGAAAGCTAAAACTCTGATAGAATTACATCTGGCCAGTGAGGTCCAGGGCAGAAGAAATGCTTTTCTAGGTATGTTAGTGATAAAAGAAAGACTAGGGAAAATGTGGGTCATCTCTGGAAGGAAGCTGAACAGCTGATTACCCAGGATATGGAGAAGACTGAGGTACTCGGTGACATTTTTGTCTCAGTCTTCACTGGCAAGCGTTCTATCCACACTTCCAGGGTCACAGAAAGCAAAGGCAGGGACTGGGAGAATGAAGAAAAATCCACTGTAGGAGAAGACAGATTTGAGACCATCTAAAGAACCTGAAGCTGCACCAGGCCATGGGACGTGTTCCCAAGGAATTTGAGACAAACATCTAGCAGTTATAATTGATCTCCTGCCTGATCTATCTTGCAAACTTGAGGTGCATGCACTCACTGCCAGTGAAGATATAATTAGTCTTTCCTGCTAACAAATCCAGCTTGGCCGGTGCAGCACCATTCTGTACTGCTGCCTGCTTGTGTGCCTGTGTCTCTTTTTACTATATTTTTTAGTTTATAGAAAGTGTGTCAGAGATATCTCTGTCACTGGCAAGTTTTGCAGGAATCTGTCAATCCCATTTTTATGTTTGATCTGTTCAAGTGTACTGTCTTCATGTTGAGAGTCTAGAACTTTTTAAAGTGGGAAAATGAATACATAACTGTATATAATAATATATATTAAATATATCTAATTGTAAGAAAATGTTATATTGATCAGTAGTTTTGGATTCAAAAGTTTAAGTAAGAGAAATCTGCAGTTGTCTCGCTGCTAAGGAAAATTCTCATAGACTAAGTTGTTGTATACTTACATGTTAATGCATTTAACTCTCTTGCCTCTTACAGTGCTGATGCTCTTACGTGTACCACTCTGGAAGATTAATTACAATGTAAATATTTTAAAATATAGTAATGACTGTAGTCTGACACACCGATTTCCTGAAGGCAGCTCCTGGAAAATTAGACCAAGAGTAATTCTAGTTCATGAAAAGACCTTCCCAATGTTTATGGTATTGCATAGTTGCAAAAGAAGGTTATCACTGTATTTCAAACATTCATCATGGTAAGTGCAGAAAATAAATCATCCTGACTGCAGAGACACAATTTTATAGTTATAAATTATTGGACCATAAATTACCTTCCTGGAAAACATACTTTTATCCTGGAATTCTCTTACAAGGAATCTTTATGATCTCATTAGGTTTTACCATTGCAAAAGAAATTTAAATAATTTAGCTTTTGATTACTAATTCATTGCAAAGTAATTTGAGAATGTTTACATTCTATAAAGCTCATCCATTAAATTATTTATTTTCTGATTTCATTTCAGTAGGCTTTTGTTTAATTTTTCATGCTTTACATACGATGCTATTAGCACAACAATACCCACAGTGTAGATTACACTAGAAAGGCTCCATATTTTAAGCAGAAAGGTACAAATGAATATTTCCAAACAATATAACCTAACTTTGCTTGTCCCTTCTGCTTCTATCTCCCCACATACCTGGTAGATAATGGGCAATGTGACCTTGTACTACATTTACCACTAGAAATTACTAGCAGTGTGGAAACAGAATCAAATATACAATACTTCTGACAAGGGGGATTTATAGTGGCTATTTCATTTTGTTTGCAGCAGCAGAACCCACTTTGTTTCTACTGAAGTGCTTAGAGAATCTGCTTGTAAGGGAAACACAGTTTAATGAGGTATCACTGTGGACAAGTGAGGAAACTTATTTCTTGTAATTGGATATGAGGTCAAGGGAGCACCTGCAGACTACTGGGGATGGGATGTTGCTGCTAGACAGGTGTGGCTCATGGTGTAAGCTTTTTCAGGTAATATTTATATGATGACAGGAAGGATATAAAGCCTGGGGTTGTGTAAGATTTAAGTCCTAAGCTTGGAGCCTTTAGCTATGTGGGCTATGTTTTACCATCAGTAATAAATTAAGCCCCTTTTTGGTGAGCTTTTAATGGAATTTATTTATTTATTTAAGTTGTTTCATTACTGCAAAGTAAAAAGGCTTGGTTGGTAAGATTTAGTGAAAGCATATGTGGCAGAACTTGACCTATGTTGATGTTTGGGTTGGACAATATGTATTTACTACTTCTTTCCATTCATTAAACTCTTTCTTGGAATTTATGAGTTATTTAGAATACTTTCTAAATGAGTTTAAAGCTAGGTAAAATAATATATGTAGGCTTGGTTAAGATCACGCTGCAATGTACGTCGTTACTACTTATTGAAAATAATAGTAATAACGCTATAGGTGATTGATGAATAAACAGTAGGTAAATTAAATGAGTGTTGTGATTAAACTGAATAATTAGATTATTTCTACATATTGTTTGGATCTCAGATTTGGAAGAAAGAGTTTCAGAGAGGAGGAGACTAAGGAAGTATTCACTTTATTCATTTAGTGTCTCAAATCAGAAATCTGGTGTTTAACTTCCATCTGCTATAGCATAGCGAAGCTCTGAAGGTTTGTTTTGACTCATATATGAGCTCTACTGAGAGGCTTGGCTAGACCTCAAGAGACTGATCATGAAGGATGTGTTTAAGCTACATAGAAACTTTCTATTTGAGTAGTTGCTAAAGAACTTATGGCTCCTGTACTCCATAGAGACTGGATTTTCAAATGTGTCAACTCCTTTACTATTGGTTAAACATGGTCGTTACTCTTCATTCATTCAAATAGTAAATTTTGCCAATAATTTATTTTCACATTTAAAGTAAATTTTTTTCTGTTAATTATTTAATAATCAACTCTTTTTTTCCTTTTCATTTGACTCATTAGCACCTTATTAACTTGTGCTACTGATATCCACCTCCTCCCCTACTTTCAATGAAAGTAAGAAGTATTAGGTCCATATAGTAACTAATTCTGAGGTTTTAACTTTACTGTGTATACAATCTTGAAGAGTGATTTATTTTTGTAGATACAGCACAAACACAAAATTTTCAATGTGACATTTATGCTATTATGTCTAGAATTGGGTCAATGATATTTCAAGAAAGAGGAATTACTTTGAAACTTGTTTGGTGAAAGTTCTGCTCAATCTTCTGTTCACAATCTGTCTTGCAGCTGACATACTCTTAAATTCTGTAGTCAAAATTACATGCTAAGGTAAGTAATTATTGATCCTTGTAATTTTTAGTGGTTCAGTGTAGGACAGTGGGTTGTACAGAAATAGAAGGGACTTTGTCATTGGTAGGTTGCTATCCCTGTTCTTATTTGGATGACTATGCATGGAATGTTGTTTTTCTTGTGGTGCTTTGGTTTTGTTTTGTATTGTTGTTTGTTTTTATTTCTCTGTTCCTTCCTGTGAACTTTCTCCTGGTAAGGTAAATGCTAAAAAATAAATAAATTTGAGCAACTGCACAAACCTGTAGTGGAGCTCCTAATGCTAGGTCTTGTATCTGCGAGTTCAATGTTATCTTTCTGTAAATATGCTGTAGTAGTTAATAAAATCAGCTCATTCCACCAGTGAACTTTCTAATAAAATACTTTCCTTGTTTCAATTCCAGAAAGCCATTGAGAAATGAGTCTATATAGAAAAATAAAGAGAGTTCAGCTGTTTCAGTTCAGAGCTATTTGCTCTGCTTTCATAATGTTGCCATATACTTAATCATTTATACACATGTCATTTTGAGGGAAATTATGTCTTAGATTTTTAATTTGGCATGTTTCACTTTTGTGGGTAAGATAGAGATATGAAAGTGGTACTCTTCTGCAGTATTAATTTTTTTTCCCCAGCACAGTCAAAAAAGGAGAAAAATAAAATGGAAAAGATATGTAGGCCTTGTTGCTGTAGAGAACACGAAATGCTGATTGTTTTACAGCTAAAGGGAGAAGTATAATTCTTAGGGGCAGGATTTTAGTGTCTGGAAACATAATTGCTAAGGTGATAACAAGGTTAGTGATAACAATAAATTAGCTGACAGAAGTTTACTGAAAAAGACCGTTTTGTTTTAATTCTTTTAAATTTAAGTAATCAGTGGAATCTATGTATGCTCATGAAGCACAATGTATGAGAAAGTAGATTAGGGAAAAATATTTCTCATCCTTTAAAATTATAAGCAGGCTCTTCTCAGTAGTTCTCTGTGCTAATGCAATTTTCCTGCAAACCACCTCTTTTTTCACATTAATATTTCTGAAAATGTTTATTCTTTCATAGTAAGGGACTTCTAAATGCTGGTTATTGTGTATTGAAGAATGCTCCCCAAAGGATAAAGATGATAGACTGTGGGTAAATTTCTTACAGTGCAGTCTTGGACTGAGAGATACCGTAATGGTCAGGTATGGTTTGGAGACTTTAGGAGCCATGAAGACCACATTACAATTAATACCTTTGGAATTGGAATTGTCTGAGGTACAATTGTTATTGGTTGTCGGGTGGTGGTGTGGTGGTTTATTTTGCAAAATAGAGTGAATGGTAACAAGGAAACAAATAGGAAAGGAAAAAAATTTCCTTTCTGGTTTCCATCATTCTTTCCCTACACCAAAACCAGATTGATAGAATACCTAATGTATAACGTTTTCCTTCCCTTTAGAAGGACAAAGTCATAATAAATGATATGAAGTAAATAATCATCTTTAGTTCAGCTGAGCAGGGAAAACAAAAAAAGCAGGTATTTTCCAAAACATAAAACTAAAACCTTTGTGAAAATATACAAGGAACAGTGAAAAATGTTCAATAAGGACTTAAAAGTTTTAAAAGGTTATATTCACTTCATGGGATTCATTCCATGTTCAGTGGCAAGGTAGTTTAATTAGATTCAAGTGTGGGTCAGATTTCTGCATTTCAAAAGCAGAAAGGGAGAAATGTAGATGTGCCGTATTAATTTTTAGTTCACTTATGAATTGGATAGCTGTACACACATCCAGTGGGATTGTTGTGGCAGGCTGAGGGTAGGTTTGTTTATAATGAGAGAGACTGTGTAATTTAGCAAGTCTGACCTAACTCTTAACCCCTTATATATTGTAGGACTAAATTAAGGAAATATTAGAAAATCAAAGTGAATTGGAAGTCTGAGAAGACTTCAAAACTTCCAGAGTTCCTGACCTGGTAGATTACTGACATGAATTTTAGCGTGTAAAGACTGAGGTATTATTTGTCCGTTTTGCTGAATAGTGTTGTTATATTATAGAAAGCTTCCTTCCTTAAGTAAGTGTAAAAGCAAAGGGTGGCACTTTTAAAGCATATGTTCTTTTTTTAGAAGAAAAACTTGAATATGGAAATATTTTTGTCCCTACTTCCATTAGTATTTTAGTGTGTCTAAGGCTAGCTCTAACTGCCCCTGTGGATCAGCTGTGACTAGCATGCTTATAAAAGTTAAATTCTGCTTGCATATGTTATGACCTTTGTGGCTTAACAGCCACATTGGAACAAGATCATTTTAGACTGAATCCTTTTTCCTTCAATGCTCTGATGCATTCACTTGTTAAAAATATACGTTACTGGAAAACATGCTACTAAACTAGTAACACAATTGCAATTACAGGGAGAGCAGACAAAAAATGTATAAAAAAATGAATTATTTTCCATGACATTTAACAGAAAGCAGTGTAGATGCATTTGTACAGCACAATCACAGTTGTGTCAGGAGGAGCTCTAGTTTTTAACTCTTCTGTTCTGAGCCTGAATCGTGGGTGAAGGACTTCAAGTAGAGAAAAGGGGTATTTGCTGGAAGAACATAGGCAGTGTGACTTCCACTTTAGATAGCAGGGGGAGAAAACAGTGGAGTAAACCTAGGGTTTCTGCTGGTTTTCAGGTATTTGTTTCAATACTCCTCAGGACCCACTTAGAATCTTTTGCTTTGATCCTCAGAGATTGATAATATCTTAAATTGCACCTGTACAAGCATGAGGACCCAAAGCTTTAGTCCTGATGTCTTCCCCTTATTTGAAATTCATATTCTAGAGAACATTTTGAACCCAGATAACCTTGAAAACCAGGATATAAGGATGAAATTCGAGAGTTTGCCATTACCTTAACTTAGTACTTTTAGTTTTTACCACTATGCCTTAGCATTCACTTCCAAATTTCTAAACATCTCATGAGCCATTTCTGTAACCACAGTTGACAAATTCACAGAAAGCAGTAGATTAATACTTCTTTGTTTAGTTTCATAAAACTTTTTTTCCCCTAATTTAAACCAGAAAATAAGTATCTGATCTTCCAAATGTTCACAGATCTGATTAATTTTAGCCATGGAAGCAGTTCATAAGTCAGGAGAAAAACAAAAGGAATTTGTATTTAAGTTTGAGCTGTTCTACAAATTTGTGGTCAAAGTCTGTCCACAGAGGTCAGCTGAGTCATTGAATTACATGGATCTTGGATATTCACTGGTTTGGATTTAAATGAGGCCATTACTTTTTGCTTTCTCTCTGTGCTTGTATTATTCATATGGGTATGAAGAAGGTTTTTCTGCAAGCTGAAGAAAATGATTGAAAGGATCTGTTTCTCTGTTTTAACTAGCAATTAGAAAGGTTATCTCTCACAGAAGGATTGCTAAAAAACATTGTCATGAAGCTTTATTTTTGAGAACACTTATTTTATGTGTTAGTGTGGAATTGTGAGAATAGATACACCGTGAGGAAAAAGCCCTTGACAAATGATGCTTGTGCCTCATACTTTCAATTAAAAAGAACTTGGGGAATAATTAAAAGTCAGAAGAGCTTATTTTAATCTAGATCAAACCAAGGTGAAGACATGAAAGAAAACCTGAATATCATTGAATTTTAAGTGCTTGCTCGTTAGACATATGTACAAGTATCTTTTTAGTGGGTTCTGCCCTTTCCAATTATTGACTGTATAAACAGAATTGTGTTGTCATAGCATATACCTGTATGAACAGTCTGACAGTTCTGTCTTGCTTTTTGAGGACAGTTTTATGAGGAGCTGTACTGTCTCAATGCATAGTTCCCTGATGTTAGAGGAACTCAGTACCTGTGCCAAGTCAAATTCTCCCGGTGGTTTTCCTGCACTTCAAATGGTAAGGTTAATATGTTTTTTGAAAACTCACCAATCCTGTTTAGTGTGTGAGCATCCTCTCCCTGGAAGAGCAGCACTTGCTTTTCTGCAGTGCTGTTGGTAATGATCTTTCTAGACTTGTAGTTAATTGTTTAGCCCTGAAAAAGCCTTGAATGTGTTACTTTCCTGAAACTATTGTAAATGCAACTCTCTTTTTGTGAAGAATACCTCTTGGGAGTAAACCTGCTATTCTCTTCACTGAAATATTTTTTTCCAGTGTCAATAATGATCTGAGACTGCTTCCTGCATCCATCTTAGAGGAATGAGTCACATAGGTTTTAGTGCCTAGTCATTACAGCTCCAGTTAGGAATGTAGTGTTAAAGTTTTCTTGGGTGTAGGGAACTATGTAACCAGCCTGGTACTGAACAGTTAATTATGCTACAGGTTTCAAATGGGCAATAGAAATTCTCCTAGATGTCGGAGACTATGTGCCATCAATTGTCACATCACAAGTATTTAGTATGTACTGCGTGTACAGTAGGTGATGGGTTAAAATGTGCCTATTCTATTATGCATAAGATTGAGTATACTGGCCAGAGGCCAGAATTGGGTCTTTTTGGCATTTGATGTAAATTGAAGTTCTCTGTTCTACAGAAGTTCTTTGTTCTGAAGTTCTTTATCACAGCTGCAGCTGTGAATAGAAAGCAGTCGTTTCTGGGGTCCCAGGGAAGAAGGCAGAGACTGAATACCATGTAGGAGCTACTGGGAGTGCATAGATTTGAAAGGGAGAGTGTGCTGATGATGTGTTTGAGTTTGGATCAGGAGTGTGCTTTTGAAGTCAGCCTCCTGATGGTCCCCTCTTATGGATATTTGACTCAGGTTGTGGAATGCTCTTGTACTGTGTGAATCAATCCTTTGAGAATTCTAAAATGGAAGATTTGCTCCAAGAATAACTTGGTATCATTCTGCTTCTAGTGGACATTCAGCGCATGTCACTGGCTTTGGGCTTGTAAGAAGGGAAAACCTCTTGAAAACATATTTTGTGCTGTTCTGGCAACCATTTCACTCTGCAGGTCTGCTGCCATTGCTGCCATTGCCTTGTAATGCAACCACCTTGTGACTGCTGGAGAGGACCTGCTAGAACAGAGGGCACGGGCATTGATTGTTGTGCATTCTGTTTTACTTGGCTGATCTGAGTCTTTCCCTCACAAGCATTCCTCATGTCCAGAGATGCAGAGAAATCAAGCTGCTATTGTTGTTTTGTAGTCTAAAAAAACATTAGTTTTACAGCATGAAATTCATCAGCATGTTCAAGGCTCAGGCAGGCACTCGGGGTTTGGACTACAGGTTAGGATAAGCTTTACTGGAAGGATAATGCAGCACAGGAACAGGACCCTTCTATAGAATTTCTAGGTATTGGTTACAGAGTGTCGTGGCTATGATCTGAGGTTCATCCTGCTTTGAGGAGGCCCTTTCAACAGCTCTGACACTGGGTTTGTGTATAAACTTGGAGTTGTGGTGGAAAGATGGAAATCTGGCACAGTTCCAGCTAGACCAACAAGGTTAGAAGCATCTCCTGCCTAGAGAGCTGTTTCTATTCTCAGTTGCTGGGTTTTACTGTCTTATTGTTGACCCACAGCTTATACAAATGCAGCAGCAACTAGTCTTTCAATCTGAGCATAGGTAACCTTTTTAATGAAAACTAATAGGTTACTTTCTTATAAAACCAGTCTTCCATGATCTTAGCTTTATGCCTATGCTGTAGCTACAGAATCACAGAATGCGTTAGTTTGGAAGGGACCTTTAAAGGTCATCTAGTCCACCCCTCCTGCAGTAAGCAGAGACATTGTCACTAGATCAAGTTGTTCAGAGCTTCATCAAGTTTGACCTTGAATATCTTCGGGAATGGGGCCCTCCACCACCTCTTTGGGCAACCTGTTCCTGTGTTTCACATATAACTATAGTTACATATCTGATTGCAGAAAAAAAATATGAAGCTGTGCTTGCTTTATACAGTAGAAGAATGTTTTCCAGTTTATCCACCCCATGCATTTAAAGTTCAGGCTCCAAAACTCAATGAAGTCTGTTTCAAAAACTTTGGGTGGGGTTTTTTTGTACCTTGAGTCATAACTTTAAAAAAAATTAAGTTTTGGAAATACTTACTGTTTGACAGCAGGAAGCCATTTATGAACTCAGTACATTTAAAGGTTATTAAAAGCTTGCTGACAGTCCAAATTAAAGAATCTTCTAAAGGGGTAGCTGTGAGATTTCTTTCATTTACTGTTTGAATTGTAAATAAGTAATTTCCTACTGCTTCCATCATCTTTAAGAAGGAAATAGTAAGATGAGATTTTTGAAGAGGCTGTAACTGATCTAAGTAATCATTGAGAAGCTGAAGTATGTGGATGTATTCTTTCCATCTGGGTCCTCTCTTCATGGGCACATCCCTAGAACCTGTCGTGCCTTCATTAAGAGGAGTTCAGTTTGCTACTGTCCCATTTATTTGAATCAGATTTGGATAAAGTAGAACAAAAGTGTTTGTTCTGAAATGAAAAAAGGCATAGCTAAGTTTCTCAAAGTTGAACATTCTCATGATTGAGGTGCAACATCACCTTATAGATCAGGGAGGCTTTTGTCAGAGTACTGAGGCACCCCTGTGAAGGACAAGGTAGAACAGTGAAAAATTAATGCTGTAATTATAACCTGCTGCTGTAAGGTTATTGAAGTCCTAAGTATAATTATTTATGGGAAAGAAAGCGTGCAGTTGATTTTCAAGTCTGAATGGTAATCTCTGACTAAAATTACTTTAGGGACACCTAAAATAAAACAGTCAAATTAGTAGTTTGGTGTTAATAAAGATAGGTTTCTCTTTTTGTTTTTATTCTGGTATCTTTTCTTCTGGCAATTTTTCTTCTCTATAGATAGAGACAAGAATAAGCAATTTGAAAACATTCTGTCAACATGTTCTGTTGACATGAGGTGTTTTGGTTTGATACTGAAGAATCTTCTCTTCATATAGAGGTAATTCAGTTGGGTATGTGTGCACATGGTATACACAAAAGCACTGCTCATACATAAAGATCAATTTTATCTATTCATCTGACTATCTGAATTACACTGACAGTTATTTTCAAAAAGTCCTAAAAGCTTGCAGGTATTTTTCATTGGTTTTGAAGTGGACAGACACGAAACTGTCTCTTATGTAAGACCCAGTCTTCATAAAAATAATCTCTTTAATGGTCTTAACTATGATGTGTGTAGCTGGGGCAATATGAAAACCTACAGTCCCCAGGCCAAACCCCTGCATCCCTGCTTCACTTTCACCTGATATTTTGCTGAATGAGTTGACAGACCTGAGCAACCTTAAAATGCATATTTATTTTAAGCTTCTCTGTATTTGATAATGATGATGCTTGATTGCTGACTGAGTGCAAGGTTATAATCATCTCCCTTGGCTTTTTTGTCATTCATAAACTGCTTAAGCTGCTCTCTGCTAGATTATGACATTTTCAGGATCTCTCAAGTGGATTGTAACCTTGTGTGTGCTTAGTGAATTCCAGGGTCTGATCCTTCTAAATGCTCTTTAATGTGAAGAGCTTTTTTCCCTCTGAAACCCCTTTGAAAAGGGGTTTCGTGCCACACAGTTTGTTTCTCAATATCTTGAAATGTTCATAAAAAAGGTTTTGTGAATGGGAAATGAAAAATAATTGCAACTGTCCAAGTCCCCTGTTTGCTTCTTAGAGATTTCATATGACTTTGTGTATTTAAGGATAGCCTAGCAAATACGGCTTTTTGGCCAAGGTTAACAAAACTGTTTTTAAATGTCCTTGTTATTTTCTTGTTTGTGCTAACCTTTATTTTCAAGCTATATCCAGTTTTGTTATTGGAGTATTTTCCAGAAAAGCCTGGAAAAAGTATTCTCCTTGTAAATAAGATTGTCTGAGCACACTTTTTCCTAATTGCTATTGATTTTTTGGTTTTCTTATTTTCACCTAGGAATCAATAGACTATCATTCGCATTAATTGATGGAATGCCAGCATGACCCTTGGGTATTATGAATATATTTAATACTTTCCTTAATACCATTATTACAACATACTGATTTTTGTTGCTAGCAGTATGTAAGCTGGCATTGTCAAAATAGTAGCAAGAAAGTATTTGGTTAGAGTGGTTAGGATAATGTGCTTCTGTTTTTGAACTTCTGTCCTGGTGAGTGATGTGCAATGTGATATGAGAGACTGTGTCTGAAAGCGGTGTCAGCTTTGTGCCCAGAAGGGAAGCTGGCAGCTTGTTTGACCTTGCAAAAGCCAAAGGAAATCACAAAGGGGCTCACAGGGAAAGATAGTTTGAATAGGCTGCAGAGAGAGTACACTATAGCAGATATAATTTGACAGCATCTTCTGCACTGTTGTAAAGTCATGGCCATGACCCGTCCTTGATTCACAAGTTGAGTACCTTTGTCTCCAGGGAGTGTTGTACATGTGAACAGTGCATATCATCCATCTCTTTCCTCCTCCTCCTCTTAGCAAGATCAGTTCCTTTAGACAACATCAAATGACACACATAATCTTATGATGAGGAATGTTGGTGACTTTTTTCTTCTGCCTGTCACTTTCAATTGCTCCTTTGTGCTTGGCTATATGCCACTTCTTCACAAGCAGCTTTGGATGTTAAATAGCAGTTACGGTTAGCCTGTGACTTTAAAGGTCAGGTTGAATAAAAACGTGGGAGTTGCATGAAGCAAATTACTTCTGCTGGGCTAATTAAAGTTTACAGGTCAAATCACTTCTTACCTTAAGTGGGTGTAATTCCCTTGGATTTGGCCCAGGTGTGCAAAGTGCTAGATTTGTTTCTCCATATCTGCTTAAACTTCACTTTATTAAACTTCATGTATTTTACTCAGGTTTTTTCTTTGCTTTTTTAACAGTTTTTTTTTCTCTTTTTCTCTTTTAAAGGTTTCTTCTCTTTTGTTTTGCATTTATTTCCTGTGTCACAATTCTGTGTTGCCTGTCTCATGAGGGATAGTAGTATTTTGGACTAAATATGTATGCCTTTTTCTCTCTCTCCTGCTTTCCCCTTTTGGCTGTGTCTCAGGCCGCAGGATTTGAGTTTCAAACTGTCATTCAGGACAGTTGCACTAAGCCAGAAAAACTGCTGGCAAAAAAGAAATTCCTTTTGAGTGCTAAAATATTCTTTGTCAAACAGGCTTTGGGTAATCATGTCTGAACCCTGGTAATGTATTTTCTTTGGGGTGTGCGTAATCAGTGACTGATTTCTAGAGGTCCCACTGCATGCACAAAGGCACTCGTTTATGTAGTAATAATTGTTACACTTGATAGCCACAGTGACATATTTGTGTGTGGAATTAAGAGTCATTAAAGCTTATAAATCTTGGGGTTTATTTTCTGGTTTGAAAATCAGTAGGCAAGGCAACTGCTGCTCCTCAGCCAGAACATGGTGTTCTCCACACATGCTCTGATTGGTGGGATAGCGGCACTAAGGACCTTGAACACCTGACTGCACTGAAAGGGTACTAGAAGTCTTCCCTGGTGACTGAAGCTAGAAGGCTTTGGGACTCACTCCAAACTCTATTTAAATTAGAAATAAAATAGTTTTTCCTTAATTTGAGTCTGTTTTGTCTGGGAGGGTAATAAGTGACTCATCTCCCTGGTTTTTATCTTGACCTGTGAGCAGGACAAATGAGAAATTGCATTTCTCATTTGTCCTGATGGGGGGAGAGAGGTAGGAGAGAGCAGCTGGGTTTACACCTGTCCAAGGCCCACCCAACGCAAGTGGTAAGTGCATTTTTCATTTTCTTCACTAAATTTTCCTGCTCTATGGTGGCTTTTTTTTCTATTGTTGGCTGGGTTGTTTGTTTTGGGTTTTTTTAAGGCAGAACATGACTATATTTGGTATCAGTACATGTTTGGGTTTGATTCAAATACTTTTCATGTGCATTGTTGGTCCTTTTGGGCTACTTAATAACATAACATAGTACCTGTAGTGTTTCTAAAGGTACATATTACATGTGCAAGTGCAAAGGCCCCTCTCACGCAATAGTTAATCCCCCTCTTGCAATCTTACTTGCAAGTCCCTTCATGTCAGTCTTATTACCTCTCAGCAGAGCCAGGTTTAGCCCGGCAGCTTGAAATCTGTATTGCTTGACAAAGTGTGATTTGGAACAGGTTGAGCTAATCAAACAGAAGTATAAATAGATTTAAGACTTTTTCTCTACTTATAAATTATAATGCAAAGATAAACGCAGTTTGTAGGGGAGGTTTGGTGTAAATAACAAGCACTTTACAGGCAAACTTATCTGAAGAGAGCCCCTGTTAGCAATTCCAAATAGCAGCTTGTGCATCTACCAATCAGGACATTGTATGTACACATCTTATACTTCATATATTGTTTGAAGTTTTTGAATCTAAGATGCCTCAAATCTCAGAGACCAAAGACAGTGGTCTGGCAAAGACAGACTCAGAGAATCACAGAATTGTAGGGGTTGGAAGGGACCTCAAGAGATCGAGTCCAACCCCCCTGCCAAAGCAGGTTCCCTAGAGCAGGTTGCACAGGTAGGAGTCCAGATGGGTCTTGAATATCTCCAGAGAAACACTCCACAGCCTCCCTGGGCAGCCTGTTCCAATGCTCCATCACCCTCACTGTGAAAAAGTTATTTTGCATATTGGTGTGGAACCTCCTGTGTTCCAACTTGTGACCATTGCCCCTTGTCCTGTCCCCGCAGGCCACTGTAAAGAGGTTGGTCATCTCCCTTTGTCTCCTGCACTTCAGATATTTGTAAACATTGATGAGGTCCCCTCTCAGTCTTCCTTTCTCAAGGCTGAACAGCCCCAGCTCACTCAGCCTTTCCTCTTAGGGGAGTTGCTCCAGGCCCTTAATCATCCTTATGCCCTCCACTGCACTCTCTCCTGGAGATCCCTGTCTGTTTTGTACCGGTAGCCCAGAACTGGACACAGGACTCCAGGTGAGGCCTGACCAGGGCAGAGTAGAGGGGGAGGATCACCCCCTTCCACCTGCTGGCTGCACCCCTCTTAATGCACCCCAGTATCCCATTGGTTTTCTTGGCCACCAGGGCACACTGCTGGCTCATGGCCAACCTGTCATCCACCAGCACCCCCAGGTCCTTCTCCACAGAGCTCCTCTCCAGCAGGTCATCCCCCAGCCTGTACTGATACCCGTGGTTGTTCCTTCCCAGGTGCCAGACCTTACACTTGCTTGTATTGACCCTCATCTGGTTCCTCACTGCCCAGATTTCCAGCCTGTCCAGGTCTCACTGAATGGCAGCGCAGCATTCCTGCGTGTCCACCCCTCCTCCCAGCATTTCTAGTTCTCTGGAAGAGAGTTTATAATCATAATTTGCCTAATGGTTTTGTCTTTGCAGATATAATGTTCAGTCCTTTAATAGAAATTGTATGACAGCTGCTATTTATTGTGCATCTCAAGTATGACTATGTTACTTCAAGGTGATAGTTGTGTACTAATGTGTTATTCCTTATTTGTTGTGCAAGTAGGAAAACAGCAGTTATGTACATGCTCTGCTTTGAGTATTCACCAACCTCACACATCCATTTTGTTGCACTGTGATGTTGATTTCTAAGATTCCTGAGGGATAAATGGAGAGGAGCTGCTTCACAGGAGCATCACTGTTAGAAAATTATGGCAACCAGCTTCCTATTTTTCACAGGTTAATCTGGAAGCACAATATCAGGAAACAATGAATTGTTTCAATGGGAATTGTAATCTGATTTTTGGTCCTGAGAAAAGATTTTCCTAATAATGATGGATGACAGGATCTTTTCCTGTGTTTCTTCTGTTTTCCCCTTTTTTAACAGGGGACCCCTTCAATTCCTTACTCCCTCTCTGAAAGAAAAAGTAACTTTTACAAGATGTTGAGATTATGTTTTCCTCCTCTTTTGGTTAATTATAAATGAAAATCAGAGCTCAATTGACATCATTAAGTAGTGGAAATAATGAAAAACCTGCCTCATGGATTGTTCCCCTTTTAATAGTTCTGTGTTACTACTGCTTTTGAACTGGATAGGATTTTCTAGATATTAAACAAAATTGTAAAGCATTAAAGGTCCTCTGTTGCCTTTATTGGCGTGG
>VXBZ01001439.1:3531-16715 GCA_013399135.1 Heliornis fulica
AGCACCATTTACTGAGGAAGAGCAAGATGTTTGTACCTTTGTCTGCTGTGTGCTAGCTGAGCATCCTAACAACCAGGTTCTTAAATATTCCACAGGAGGGATTCATTTGTATTTGAATAGATTGATTATTGCTTTTAAGTTGACAGCTATAGCTTAAGCATTCCTATCTTACTGGATGGAAAATCCCTGTACGTGGAATTTTACAGAAGTGGGGATGATTATCATTAGTACTTTCTTGCTCCAATCAGAAATAGTAAAAGAAATCCATTGTTGAGGATTAGTTGTGATAATGTTGGCAATTGCAGAAGTACTAAACTGTGATCAGCAGTGTGTTTCAGCTTGTTTTCCACTAACAAGAAGAGCCTGATCTCTGTGGGAAGGTGCCCTTCTTTACTGCACAGGAGGTGATATGTTGTGGAGTTGGTGTTTGGCAGTTGTGAATTCAGTTTGAATGACCCAACATGGAAAATCATTTGCTGGCTTTGTTTTCTGTTACGTGCCTCAAAGTGTGGGGTGTGCTGGCACGAGGCAAATGCAGCCTGTGAGGTAGGCAAAGTGTGGTCTATCCAATCCCTTTTATAGCATCATCAAAACTTTGATGACCATGCTGTTCTTGCAATGCTTTTGATGAAACCTAATAAATCCACATCCAGAGTCTTAGATTTATGGATCAAATGGAAAGAGTTAGTGAGAATTTGCCCATGTTTGGCCAAATAGAAGCAGGGATCTACAAAGAAAGCACAGTCGTGTTCAGGCTGCCATCACCACAAAATTTGTTCTCTGGTAATATGTTTTAATGCTTTTGAGAATGTGATATACAGAATCATAGAATCATAGAATGATTAGAGTTGGAAGGGACTCCCAGAGGTCATCTAGTCCAACCCCCCTGCAAGAAGCAGGGACACCCCCANCTCTTCTCCAGGCTGAACAGCCCCAACTCTTTCAGCCTGTCCTTGATATATGCCATTGCTGTGACTTTCCACAAGCAGAGTATCATCAGAACATTATCCTTCTGCAGAGCAGTAATGTTTTTGCTCCTTACCTAATCTTAGGGTAACAAGCAGGCAGCTTACAGGCTAACCTCTTGGACATATTCTCATTGCAAACACTCCAGAGAGAGATAAAAATAGGACATGGAGTAAGTTAGCCAGGAGTAGTTCAGTTTTCAAACAGACAAACAAAAATTATTAAAAAGAGCATCTTAGGTAATTGTGCACAGGCAGAGAGGTTGGAAGTTGTGCATTGGCCTTATTAACTTTTCTTTTTTTTCACTCTCAGTAAACACAGGTATGTGCCAGCATCTCCAGGCCCATACACTCTCCTCCAGCCATCACGTGTTAAGTGCATGGGCAAGTCACCTTTGTATCTTTCCAGGGTTCAAGCTGAGGTCTGCTTTGTGCTCATTCCTATTGTGTTTCCTGGGAAACAGAAACATGTAGGATAATAGTGGTTTACTAAACAGCTGGAAACACCGTGTTTGGTGGCACAGTACATTGTATGCACATAATGATATTTTTCCTTGGCTTTGTAAAAGCATCATTCAAGCTGTATTTTACAAATCTCAGATATTAAGTAGTAACAGTTTCTGTTGGAAGCCACAAGAAATGTAGGAAATGTTCACAAAGCACATACAGAATCCTATTCTGTCTTCTCTTGCAAGGATATGCCACCAGTCCTTCCTGTGTAGTTGGAGATGCTGCCTTACATCATTCTTGTGTGTGAGCCTGGCTTATGTTTCCCAAAGGAATATGAACAAAGAAGTATAAGGGCAATGATAAAAAAAAATAATATATTCTACTTTTCTGCTTTACTCATAGAAACAAGCAGAACTGGATGGATTTTGAACAATTCATTTACAAGAGTAATTAAAAAGGATTAAGAATTTTGAGTCTAAACAGACTTCATTTTTTCAATGAATTTGTGGTCATGCTCGAAAAGCCTGTATCATTTCAGAGGAGTTTACAAATTTGGTGCTTGTTCACAATGTTTGAACTATGAGACAACAGTAGAAAGAAGGATGCATCTTCTCCATAAGCTGTAATTTCTATTATGTATAAATTCTATCTATACTAGGGGAAATGTTTGCTTCTGTTAGACACTTATTCAGGATTGGTAAAAATATTGGTAAAGCCATTTAACAAAACAAAACAAAACAAAACAAAACAAAACAAAACAAAACAAAACAAAACAAAAACCCAGAAAATCCCCCCAAAAAACCCACAACCAAACAAAAAGAAAGGTATTTTAATGCTGGGAAATAGAGATTCAGAGCAAAGGAACAGCAGAGGTTGAAAGTCAGATGAGGATACAGTAAGTGAGTTTTTTTCCTGGAAGAGAATGTCTTTCTGTGAGTAAACCTGGTGGAGAAAGAGAGGAATTGTCAAAATATAGGGAGAAGCAGGAGACAGTAGTTTGTGTCTTTGGCTCAGTAATGAAGAACATAACTGGATAATAAATCAAGTTTTGCTTATAAACCTCCTGGCCCTTAAATTCAAAATACAGAACCAAAGATTTTTAGATGAAGGAGCTGCTGCTCACTGAACCTTTTCTTGTGTGGTGGAATAATTCGAATCAGCCTGCTCAATGGTCATTAGGTGTAAGAGCTTTAGTTAATCTTTCTTTCATTGGCAGGAGATGTTATACTGAAGCAGAATCACCATGCTCAAAATTTTAAAGTTTCCATTGGGTTAAATGGAAACATTTTGGTTCATTGATCCAGACCAGCCACTGGAAATCTAGATTAGCCAAACTCTGTAGGAATCATCTTTATGGAAGAATCTCTGACGTTTACCTATTGTGTGTAGATCATGTAGTAGAAGATCACGTTTTATTAAGGTATTTTTCTCATGATAGAAGAACGATAGATAGATAGATAGATAGATAGATAGATAGATAGATAGATAGATAGATAGATAGATATTGAACATCCTTACTCTACAAAGTTGTAGAGACCCAAATAGCAGTGAAACAAAACAACCATGTTTGAGCCTTCCAGACTGCTGATATAGCCAAAGGAACTCACAGGGTAGAGGCACCAATGATAACACTCTGTCCACCAAAATGTGTCACTGCTCTACCTTCTCTCTAAGATCCATTCCTTGTAAGGTGTGACCATTCCTTTTGCTGCCCCTGTCAATCACTACTGTACACCTTGCAACTGCAAAATGAGTGAACTGACAATGCTAAAACATCATGAAGTTCAGTAGGAAGTCCTGGGATGAGATTCATTCAACACATCTTCCACAAGTAGCCCCTACTGCAATTTAACAGCATTCTCATCATGGCCATCACTCTTGACATTAGAACCTTTGTGTTGGCATTGTTGTACCACCATAATGTTTCAGGGACTATAGTAAAGATAATCAAAACCCAAACCCTATCAGATGTCTTCTGATCACTCTGGTAGGAACAACAGAAGCAAAAACGCCACTAGAAAATACTACTCCAAGTCTTTTTATAGTCTGATGTCTCAGATAGTGCCAGTGGATCTGTAAATTGTAAACTTCTGGCACAGGGATGCAACATTCCAGAAAAGGAATGGGTGGGGTTTTTTTCTCAGAATCAGATTTAATGTTTAATAACAAACAGTGTGAATGTAGCCCAGTGAACTTTAACACATCAAGGACAGTGTTCTCAAATAAAGTGGCCTGCTAAGGTGACAGAGTTCAGTTCTGGTCTTGTGGACCTTTGAAGCTAGTTTGTTTAATTTGGGGCAAGTTTATATACATGAAAGAGAACTGTATATTTTGGCTTTGGAATCTAGATTGTTGTTTAACCACCATTCATAATTGTGGTATTACTTATTAATCTTTGTAGCCTTAGGTCAGTAGAGGTCTAAAATGCAGCTGCATGGCTCAAGCATGAAAACCTGTCTCATGCTCTTTCAAGTGACAGATGGTTTTAAAAATGAGCACAACAACAGTGTGTAATAAGTGTTATTTTTTTCATAGCCCATCACAGTGTTTAAAAAACCATATATTTGAAATCTCTGTCTTGTATATGGAGAAAGTGAGAGTCAGAGAGGTCTCCTTGCTCTTCTTCCTTCACCTTAGGAGAGGGTAGAGCCAGGGTTCAAACTTGGGTCCCTTCAGTGCTAGAATAGTGGTCTGTTTACTCCAGTGTGAGAAGAATCACAGCATAAGCATGTGTTTAGTAAAAAAAAAATCAAATCTTTCCCTACCAGCACTATAACTCTATTTTGTCTTTGAGATACTAACCGACATTTCAGATCAATACTACACTCTCTGTTGATTTTCCACAAAATTCAGTCTTCTAGTTGTTAGGATTTTATTTGAAAGATTCAACTCCATGGAGGCATTTTTGCCATAAATTTTAAGCCATTCACAACAGGCTCTGTTAAATTTTGTGCTAAAAAGCAGTTGCATTGCCTGCTGGAAGCCTGTGATGGGTTATTTGGGATTGGTAATTGGATAAGCAATATTGTCTGTGTTTACATTGAGCCATAAATACTCATTGTTAGGGTAAGATATTAATGTTTAATCAAAGTTCTTTAAATAATAGTAGTCACTTCTAAATTTAAGATAGTTAAATGTAAATATAGTTATTTTTTATGCTTCTCACATTATTTTATGAGAAAGTCTTTAAAATTCAGCCTGTCTGCAGAACCCTTTCTCATTTTCTTGTGTATTTTCCTAGATTTTTCCACAGTAGATAGGATGCTAAATTCTTACCACAAAGCAGGCACTGTAATTTTCCATGTGCTACTTAGAAGTTTATGTGAGATTTGGAATTAATCACTTATACAGTTCCCCCTCATAATGTGGTTTATCTGTTACTGATTGACCAGAACTAGTATAAAGTTCTTAAATTATCGATGATGCCTTTCTATAAATTAACAATGCCCTTAACCTGCACTCAAAAAAATGAAATTTTTTTTTTTTCCTGAAGAATCTCTCCCTTGAGAAAGAGGTTGAAACCATAAAGTCAGAAAGGTTCATCCTATAGTAGCCCTTGCAGTGCTAAAAACATACCATGGTTACATATAAATATCTCCTTTTGTTTCAACATATAAATTTACAAAGGCATGAAATGAGCAGTTGTGCACCTCAGGGAGCCATAAACAATTATATTGGAGCCAGAAGCTTCAATCTTTTTTCCTCAGGAAAAGAAGACTTTTCCTTTTTGTTAGCAGCTGTGACAGAAGCAGTCAAGATTGGTTCCAGTGTCTCCCTTGGTAGATTTCCCATTATCCAGAGAAGGAAAAGGAGGAAGAAGGGGAGGAGGAAGTGATTTTTAGGGAGCATTATTTTATGTCTGCAGATGGATTTTTGTGAAAAGTCTTGTTTTCACAAAACAAGATTGCAAACACTGGAATGAAAAGACCCCCCCCTATATGTACCTTAAGAATCAGTTAACCATATGTTCACCTTGGGTGACAAAGACTTGAGGTGGTTCATGATCAGAACAGCCGCTGTTTCCTGCCTCCGAACAAATTAAATGCTAAAACGAGAATGCACAAAAAAATGAAAATGATTTTCAGATTACCCTGAAAAACATTTCTCCATATGAATTCCATGTATAACCATTAGAAACTGGATAATTCTGTATTCAGGAGGAGCTCTTCCACATTCCCCATTCTCTGTTTTGTTTGTTTATGTTTTTTTTTTTAAAGAACAATTAGCCCCTAGCATGCCCCTAGCATGAGGACAAGGATGAAATCGAGTTTTGTTGCACATTTACTTTTTAAGGCTTATTTTCAGGTCACACAGGACCACAGAGGGCAGAACTCAAGGAGGTTGTGGTCCCTGCTCCTCATCAAGTGGTGACTACCTCTTACCTGCAGTTGAGGACACTGGTCAGGGTGATCTTTTACTGTGTGAAAGGCAGCGGACCCATGGGAAAACCTTTCTGTCAATCTGTAAGAAAAAGCCATATTCAGAGTCACGGTGTATTTATAAACTATGCATGCTTTGGTGCAGATCTTCTCTGGAATCTCAGGAATTTCATGCATAGCTGGGTTTGGAGGTGGGATGAACTCATGTCTGGCACTCAGGACACCATTTTCTTTTATCACTTCTCCTCCTGATTCGATACCTGCGTTAGGGAAACGCATCTGTGAGGGGATTTCTCTGACTGTAATACCTGCATGTTGAGGCAGAAAAAGTCCTATTTCTGTCTGTCTTTAGCAGTGCATTGTGGCTGCTTTGAAAGTCACACTTAGGGAAAGATAGATATAGAATCATAGAATCATAGAATCATGGAATCATAGAATCATAGAATCATAGAATTTTTAAGGCTGGAAATGACCCCTAAGATCATCCAGTCCAACCATTAACCTACCGCCACCAAGTCTACCCTTAGACCACTAGCCATCCAGTTCAAAAACCAAGGCAATAATATTTCCATGAACTCATACTGATTTCCCACATACTTTATTGCAGAAATATTTTTCTGGCAGTTGGTCTGTTTTGTAGCATTTTGTGCTGAAGGACACTGTCTAGAGGTGGACTAGGCAGGGTCAGACTGTGGTTGGACTGGATCTTAAAGGTCTCTTCCAACCCAAAGGATTCTGTGATTAAATTCACTTTATCCATTGGGTGAAATGAAAGGTGGTGCAGGAGAACACATATTTTTTTATTCTCCTGCTTATATTCTTCATATATTTGAGTTTATACCAGTTGGCTATAAACTGAAGCTCCTTGCATGTGAGTAAGCCTCCGTTTGCTGACAGCCAGAGCAATGTCTCCTACCCACAGCACCACCTACTGAGACCTGTTATCTTGTCACTCCCACCTTCTGCTTGCAAACGGTACCAAAGTCATTTGCAATTGGCCTTTGTAACTTTTTCTTGACTTAAATGACAAATAAAAGGATGTTAAAATTAAAATGTAAAGAAAAGGAACGTCCTCATTAAGACCGTGTCAGGTATTAGCGTGGTGGTGTTTGTGACAGGTTTATTGCAGCATCTCAAATCTGGCAAACCTGCCTGCAGCACTGAATTAATTCTCCATAGTGATGTGAATAATGTGAAAAACATTTAAATGTGCTGTTTGGACAAAGCTAATGATATTGCTTCTATTCTCCAATTTTAAAATACATTTATATATACAGATGTCTGATGATCTGGCAGAAATATTTTCAGACAAGGGGAGAATATTTGAATTTGGCTGATACCTGGCAGTTCATTCCTGCAGAAAGCATTGCAGAACCTCAGATAAAAATACCTTCAACCTCTGTGTACCAAGACTGGCAGGTCAGTGGTGAGCGTAGCTGCCAAGTGCAGACCTACTGCTGTGGTGTGTTTTTCACTTACCTGTCCTGCAACATCATTCTGCTGCAGTGGAAAAACATGCTGGGAATTAAACCTTAGCTTATCACTCAGCTAACAATTAATTAATTAAGTTTTCTCTTGGAGGAAGGTCCGTTATGTTTCTTTTAACTAAGCTGCAATGCAGATTTGAACTCTCTGTCACATTGCAAGAACGCTTTTTCTCTTGGAGGATAGTTGGTTTAACATTAAACTCAGTTCTAGGTTAATTTAGACATGAAAGGTAACTGGCACAACTCAGAAATATTAACTCTTTACACATGATTATGAGCCCTGTCCTAGTTCTTAAGGGATAGGTAATATTTTTTGTGTGGTTCCTCAAAACATGCATGATATTTGTTCTCTGTGTCATTTACAGTTGCTTCTGGCTTCTTTCTTTGTAGCCACTTGTGTTTCCAGCTGGTTGTTTTATTCTTCCATGTGTCTTGCTCCCATTCCTAAAGATAAATTTTAGTGATGCATTTTGATTGTTAGGCTGGATATCAGGGAGAACTTTAGAATCAAGAACTTCAGATCAGGGAATTTAGTGGGAAAGTGAGAGAAGATTTTCAAGTCAGCTTCCCCCATGACTCTCACTTATTGGTCTGGCTGAATTTCTTTGTTCAGGGTCAGTTCAGGCCTAAAGAAAAGGGTTTTAAAAGAGGGAAAGAAATCAACACTTGTTCAGTTGCTCTTGGAGTGTAATAAAGCTTGAGATTTCACAGTGTAGCAGTGACCTAGTGAGAGCCCGTGCTAAAAATACATTCTCTGAGTTTTGTGGCTTGCTAACCTCTCCAGAGATAAACAAACTGGTTATGTCAGTCCTGTTCAAAGAACATGAGCAACCTCTGTTTCAAAGGTGTGTCTTGTGGTCACAGGGCTTGAGCCTAGAAAGAGCCGACCTTCAACCAAACAGGTGGGATTCTGTGATTTTCTCTGCCTGGGGAGTGCAAACCATGACTTTTCCTCTCCACCTGTGCTCTGAATCAGACTTTCTAAAAAGAGCTGCATTGCAAACCCTCAGTTTGATGCTCCTCTGGTCCACTACAACTTTACTTCACCCTTAGGAATTTTTTTTTTATACTTTTTCCTCTCCTCATCTCTGTGCTAACCATATCCTACTGCACCATTCAGCCAGGGCCCGAGACAAACAGAGATAGGGGGTTTTACTCCATGTGTTCTGCTGCTGTGTTAAAATGTAAGGAAAAAAAAATCCATTTTGAATAAAGGTAGATATTTGCAAAATTGATTTCCCATGAGTAAGGAGTTTTATGTGATTGAAGATAATACAACGAAAGTCTTGAAAACTGCATTTCTGGAACAGAGGTGGGCATTAGTGCAATAAAATTGTGTAAAAAAATCCAAAATTCAGAGATAAAAACGAACACATAAAAATTCCCATATATTTATAAAAATGTGCTAATGTCAAAGTCAGTTTTGTAGCATTACTGTTGAATCATTTGCTTCTACAGGATACAGAATATATTGTTCTATCTAATAGCAGAGTATGCTCTGAAAGGTGATACACAGTTGCTTAGTCTTTATTTAGCTGATAATAATCTCTCAGAATCCTCTTTTGTTTTCACATACATCCTCAGAATATGGCCAAAGGGATTGTGTCCTGTTTGTCATTTAATTGTTAATTCCTGAGGGGTGTATTTTTTTACATTTTAGTTTTCTACTTCCTGGTCAAACCAAAATTTCTTTCTTTAATTTTAAAGAGAAATGGTGCAAGCTGGGGATTTTGAACACAGCAATGCTATTTAACCAAGGTCTTGGTTGGGTGGGAACAAGCTGATGTCCCTCATAAAATGGTGACTTTGGTACTTTTGTCAAGAGCTTTGTTGATATCTGTCTTTTATGAAAAATAAAAAGAACAGAAGTTATAAAATTATCCAAGGTAGATCTAAACATGAGGACCAGGTCACTTTTAATGTGTCCCAGTGGGGAAAAAAAAAAGTCTTTTTATTCCCAGAATTGCCTCCTGTATTTTCACTACAGGAACTTTAACCATGGTGAGCATCATACCACACAAAACTGCAGTAAATCATATGAATTTCTACATTTCTTGGGGAAGACTTGATGGCAGTCTGTTTAATCGAGACAATGACAAAACCACTGGAACACAGATGATGATGACGGGTTTCCACTTAATTAGATAACTTTCACTTTCACACTGAGCAGATATGCCCACAGAGAGGCAGTCTTTACCCATGCTCCACCCCGAATGTGTGTCAGTGTTTATTCATGGACGGTTTCAGTGCCTATTCCACACGGATTTTCTTCACAATTAGTTTACCTAAGGAGGAAATCCTATATTGCAGTCTCTAAAATATTTGTGCTCTGAATTCATCTGTCACTTCAGTAAATATTGAAGGATTAAGTAAGCAAGTTTGAGACAATGGGGACCAAAACATATTAACAGAATTTGGGGCTCATTTTTTTCTGTATCTACATTAATTTTTCTCACAGAGTTTTACATTTGCACTTTTTTCAAAAATGTGCTAAGACAGTGTAATCATAGAATCATAGAATCATAGAATGATTAGAATTGGAAGGGACTCCCAGAGGTCATCTAGTCCAACCCCCCTGCAAGAAGCAGGGACACCCCCAACTAGATCAGCTTGCTCAGGGCCTCATCCAACCTGGCCTTGAACGTCTCCAGGGATCCAGGGGCATCCAGCACCTCCCTGGGCAACCTGTTCCAGTGCTCCACCACTCTCACAGCAAAGAACTTTTTTCTAATCTCCAATCTAAATCTCCCTCCCTCTATTTTAAACCCTTTATCACCCCTTGTCCTGTCACAACAGGCCCTACTGAACAGATATAATAATCCCTTTTTTCATATGTTTATACATTGCCATAAGAAATATTTGAAATGTCTAATCACGTGGAATGAAAAGTAAAACTTATGTTTTTTCAATAACATTCCCATTATTTCCAAATAAGACTGTGAGATAGATTGCTGAGCACAAATCAGGCAAGCTGAGAAGAATCTGCAGTGAGGGATCTGGGTCTGTGTAGAAGAGGTTTAGCCTGGCACAGGCTGTGCACCTACAGTTTTAAATCCATTTGCCTGATTCCCTGTTTTCATGCTGTACACTAACATCCAATCAAACTAAAATTTGTAAGGATATGCTAAATTGTACTACAGTCATGTAGTAATACTGCTGTGGCAACAGTTTGCTTATGGCAGAATTTGGACAAGGTAGTATCTTTTCTTACACCAGCTACCACAGCTTGAGGGACCAGGTAAATCTTCTAACAGACATTTTTAGTGACTAAGAACCAACAAATGCCTGCTATCCCTTAATTTCTGATTATTTTGGGTTTTTTTTAACTAACTGAATGGTTTGCACTAGATTGGATGGCTTACTGCTTCATCAAATAGCTTTTCTCCACTGTAAATTTTGTCAATTCTAGTGACCCAAAGGTGCCATCACGACAGCCTACAATTGCTGGAAAATTTTAGGAGAACCCTACTTTTTTGCTTAATACTTTCCCCTGACCTTCCATCCAAACAGCTGTGAAATGCAATAGATAGAAGATAGAAGATAGATAGATAGATAGATAGATAGATAGATAGATAGATAGATAGATAGATAGATAGATGTGACATTTTATTCATCAGGCCTTGGAGAGCAAGGCTGTGCAGTCCTTGCCTGGCAGAGATAAGCATGTGTGTCTCATGCTTCTCATGGACTCAGGCCAGCTCTGAACAAAACCTGTTCAAGCTGCAGTTAAGGGTTGCTTTGTGCTCAAGCTAACGTAGAGTAAGTCACATTTGTGAGCAAGATACTATATAAATTAGCACTGAACTTATGCAACATGGCTAATGGCCATGCAAGGCAGAAGGTCTGTCCCCCGTGCGCCGAGAGGCTTGGAGACATCCTTTTGAAGTACCAACACAGAAGATGTTAACTAAGGAACAAAGGGAATGAAATTTTCTCTGAAATCATAGAATCATGGAATCCCAGAATCTCCTGAGCTGGAAGGAACCAATAGGACCATCGACTCCAACTCCTGGCTCCACACAGGACCAGCCCAGTCAGAGCAAGGGACTGGGTGCATTGTACAGACACTTCTTGACCTCAGCCCAGCTGGGTGCTGGGACCACTTCCCTGGGGAGCGTGTCCCAGCGCCCAGCCCCCCTCTTAGGACAGAACCTCTTCCTGACACTCAGCCTGAACCTCCCCTGTCACAGCTTCATGCTGTTCCCTTGGGTTCTATCCCTGGTCCCCAAAGAGAGGAAATCAGCACCTACCCCTTCACACATCCTTGTCAGGAATCACAGACTGATTTGGGTTGGCAGAGTCCTCAAAGATTATTTAGTTCCAACCCCCAACCATGGGCAGGGACACCTTCACCAGACCAGGCTGCTCAAGGCCCCGTCCAACCTGGCTTTGAACCCCTCCAGGGAGGGGGCAGCCACCACTGCCCTGGGCACCCTGTGCCAGGGCTTCCCCACCCCCAGAGGAAATAATTTCTTCCTAATGTCTGATCTACTCCTGTCCTCTTTCAGCTTGAAGCCATCACCCCTTGTTCTGTCCCTGCACTCCCTGGGGAACAGTCCATCTCCCACTTCCCAGTTGTACTTGTAGGCCACAGTTAGGTCTCCCCAGAGCCTTCTCTTCTCCATCCTGAACAAATGGCAAAAATCAGTTTTGCCTTGCTGTGAAGAAGGAAACACAAGCAAGTCCACACAGAAATGCCATTTGGGAGTGGCATGACATCAGTATGGATTTGGAGTTCAGAAGTTATTTCAGTCATAGTAACTGAATACATGAACATATTAAGAAGAAAAGCAAAGCATGTGGTGGTGAGGTCATTTCAGTTAAAATTTTAATGTGTATAAGCTACTTTATGCACCTTTGACCTTCTAGTGTTGATTAATTTAACACATGGGAGGGGTTTGAGGAGGGCATTTGCTATTATTAGTGTAGTCAAGCATAGAAAGTGTTTGGAGCAATTGGTCACAGCACAAACATCCCTGTTTCTGTTGAAACAAGCAAAATGTCCAGATTATACTGAAACTTTCTAAGAGGATGGAGGTTTGAGACATGTAACTGTGTAAGACAAACATGGTTTGTTTGGCTTGTGATGCATCAAAAGCTAAGGAGGATAATAGCATGTTCTTAGGAAAAGGAGGCTATAGGAAAAATAAAGTGTTTTTGTCCATATCTTGAAAGTAACTGGTGATTATTTGCTTTAGCATTATCAGTTAAGCAGAGTTCTTGCTTGCTTGTACATGCAACACACAAAACCATTCTGCTCAGCCTTTTTTCTTACCGTGTGTGATTCAACCATATGCTCCTCAGAGCTGGCTTTCGGGACTTGCTTTCCTGTCTGCCTGCAAAATTGCCACAGGAGTGTGAAAAATATTCATTGTTTTGGCCTGCTAAACGTAACCAGCTCTTGGTTGTGCAGCATAAAGCTGCAGAGGAGCTGCAGTCATCTTAGGGGAGGAATGCAAACTGGGCTAGGCAGCCACCAGTTCACAAACAGCTCTTTTTAAGGGTCTTGGATCTGAAGGTGATTGACTGTCCCATCAAGAGAAACTCAGTCTTGGTGCTGTGAGTCTCAGGAGCATAGTCAGTGTTTAACATGATTCCAGAAAAATCCATCAAGCCACAAATATTTATTCCTCACACCCTAAACTCTGCATCTGAACTACTACTTGACATGACTTCTCCATTGCACTGCATTATACAATAAATATCATGAAATCTTTTGGGTTGGAAAAGACTTTTAGGAGCAGCAAGTCCGACTGCTAACCTAATACTGCCAAGTCCACGACTTTCCTATGAAGCCACAGAAAATTTTCTATTATTGCAGCTTATTTTTCAGTCAACTAGTTGTACATAGAATGGTCTAGATATTGGTTTTGCTACCACTATTAACCAAAAAAAAAAAAAAA
>VXBZ01001439.1:55925-66332 GCA_013399135.1 Heliornis fulica
GAGAATTAGGGAGACCTAATTGTGGCCTACCAATACTTACAAGGGTCCTACAGGGAACTGGGAGAGAGACTGTTCCCCAGGGAGTGCAGGGACAGGGCAGGGGTGATGGCTTTAAGCTGAAAGGGAGCGGGGGTAGATGAAACGTTAGGAAGAAATTGTTCCCTCTGAGGGTGGTGAGGCCCTGGCACAGGTTGCCCAGAGAGGCTGTGGAAGCCCCATCCCTGGCAGTGTTCAAGACCAGGTTGGATGGGTCTCTGGGCAACCTGGTCTGGTGAAGGTGTCCCTGCCCATGGCAGGGGGGTGGAACTAGGTGATCTTTGAGGTCTCTTCCATCCCAAACCACCTGGGATTCTATGGTTCTGTGAATGACCACAGATCCCTAGATCTTCACTTGCCAGTGTGGGCGTCCCCCACTAAGTCAGTATTAAACAATGATAGGAATTTTTCCAAATTCCTTGCTTTTTTTCTTTTCACTTAATGAAGCAGATGTATTGTGATAACATTTGACCAATATTGGTTGAAAAATGTTGTTTCAAGATGTTATTGGATGTAAATGCATCCAGAGAGAGAGGCCCAGTAGTCTAAGCACTGTCCTGACAGCTGCAGTCTCCTGGGCCGTGCTTTTTGACCTGGCACAGATGTTCTCAGAACCCTGGTAAAAATTATATTTTCTTTCTACACCTCAAATGGGAATTGTAATTTTTACAGCCCATGCTTACTAAGCATTACTCAACACTATCATTTGTATGCCATGATGTTAGTCAGAGCACACCTCAAACCGCTCAAGTCCCTTTCTGAAGGCTTAAGAATAAAAAATAATGCTTGGGGTGTTGCATTGTGTTGCAATGCACTTTTCACTTGGCAACAGAAAAAACAACAACAACAACAACAAAAACACAAGACCTTTGCTGATTAGTTGTTTTAAATTTGTTTGTTTCCTAAGCATTACTTCAGGGAAAGATTCTTTGACTAGTAGCAGGATGGAAAAGAATATTATCAATGGAAGTCAAGGTTAAAGTAAACATTTTTTGAGGGTACATCTGCATCATTTGCAGTTATTGATAAGAAAGGGAAGGCTTAAGGGACAAAGGAAGAGGAGCAGGGAAAGAAGACAGCAAAGGCATTGCAAGGCAAGGGGAAAAAAAGGAGTAGAATTAAGACATGATTTACTGTGGAAAAAAGAAATGTCAACTGATCTCTGTTTGCTGCTTTGGCCTTGACTCTGGATTGACTAGGAAAGGCTGGGAAATGTTTGGCAGGTGTTCACCTGAAAAGAAAGCTTTATCTGCATTAGAACTAAACCTCAGGGGCCTTGCCATAAAGAGCTCTTCAAACACAGAAGGGAGAGCTGCCCCACATCTTACATTGTTAGGCCTGTGCTTTGTGTATTTTTCTATTCTTTTTTTTTCCCCAAGAATTAATTGCTGGACTTGAAAGTAGTTTGTGGATGAATTCTCTTTTAAGGGACCTCATCCTGATACTTGTAGATCTCCTAAACACAGAACACTGCTGTGACTACTCTGAGACTATTCTGATAGTTATCAGCTAATCTTGGTGTAGGTTAAAACCCTCAAGTTGTGTTTTGCAGCAAGAAAAATGCATTTACAACGCGGAGAAAGTATTACATATTTGCTTTTTATCTACTCCTAGGCTGCCCATTCCTATGCTTAGTTGTAGTTTGCCAATACATGTCCCTTCTCTTTGGAAAGGAGAAAACATAACAAACAAACAAAAAACCCAAAACCAAACAAAAAACAACAACAACAACAACAAAAAACCAAACAAAAATAACCCAAACAAAGAAAAAAAAACAAAACACCCCACCAACACCCCAAATTTAAACATTTTTTTTTCCAGTGTTTCTGAGTGGAAGACATTTACAAGACCTCTGGAAATCTTCATTGCTCTCCTGAGAACTTTCTTCATGCTATCATGTTTTTTTTAAATGTGCCAAAACCAGACACAGCTTGCCACTGAGCTTTTTGTAATGCTGACTAGAGCAGAATTATTACTTCATATGTGTTGCAGCATATGGTGCTGTTCATACATCCAAGTATGATATTGACCTCTTTGCAACAGCATATAGCTATGACTCATGTTCTGCTGAAATGGATCCACAGTAATTTCCATATTTTTTTCCTGCAAATGAAGAACTAGCTGGTCAGTGTAGTAGGTTGTGTTGTACACATTTTCTTTCCTTACATTGCATCCTGCTGTGTCATTCAAATATTGTCCATTGTTTCCGAGAGCATTTATAAACCAAACCTGTAACCTCATGAAAGAATGAAATCAAGTTTATTTGATATTGTCCATTGTCCAGAAAAGCATTCTGATCTTTTCTCTTTAATTCTTAATGAGCTGAATGATTTATCATGTCTCATACTTGTTCAGTTTGATCTTTTTGTCAGCTAGATCCTGTTGTTGCCCTGTCTGACCTTTGGAGCAATGCTAGTATTATCTAGTCAGCTCAAATTTCCAAGACATATTGAAAAAAACAGTCAACAGACTAAATTATGAGGGGTTTTTTTTTAATAATTCCTGAATGAGGAATCATTACTTTAAAATGTCCTTCAGATATTGTACAACATCTTCCTTGGTTACTCATAGGTTGGACAATATTACATGTTATACAAGCCTGGGATAAAGGAGTTTCCAGTCAAATTTGCCACAGCACAAATACAGGAAAGAAGTACATTAAATGTCAGTTATGATTCATAGTGTCATTGACAGATGAGGTCTGTTCTGAAAAAGTAGGGTAGTATTCAGTGGGGACATGTAGAATTGTGTCTTGCCAAGAGTAATTACCTATGCATAAATAGGATTGGGGATGACTGGCTGTTTAGCAGTTCTTAGCAGAGATCTTGTACATATTGTGGAGGATAAGCTGAGAATGAGTCAACAACTTCATGCTATGGCATGGTATTGGCCTGTATATAAAGCTTTGTGGTCCTAGGGACACAAGAGGTCCTTCTGGTATAGCCAGGTACTGAGATGAAGTGCTACCAAAGGTCAATCAGACCCTGTAATTTAAGATACATTAGAAAAGGGGTGTAATCAATGGGACTAGCAAAGGTCTCAAGTATAAAATATGCTCAGACAGATCAAAAGATCTAGGGCTGTTCAGTTAAAAAAAGACCAGAGGGGAAAACTGAAGCAGTTTACAAGTAGATAAAGAAATGTTGCATCAAGCAAGGGAAAAATCAGTTTCCCACATCTGTCTTAGCTACGCAAAGACGTAACGTGTGTGAACCACACTGAGAAAGAGTTAAGGTTAATGCTTGGAAATGATCTCTAGATGTAAGAACTGTGAAGCAAGTTTTCTGGAGAGGTTGCATGTTCTTTATCAGGCTAGACAGACATGTCATGATGCAGGGTGTGTCACAGACAAAAGCTTATTTGGGGACAGAAAAGCTCCTTAGCTCTCCACAACAGTGCAGCTTCCTTTAGTAACAGGTTCACACGACAGCGAGTTGTTTCTGGAGGTATTTCAAACCATCCCACAGCTGTATCCATGGTGCCACCAAAGGACAACCCTTGCTGCAGTGTCAGGTAGCAAGGTGACATCTGTTATGCATGTGGTTAGTTTTCTGTTTGGGTTGTGTACATCCTGTGTGTGCTGTCAAGCTTAAACCTCTTCAGATCTGAGCTACACCTCTTTCCTTTGCCCAAGGCAGCAAAAACATGCACCAAATCAGGTGACTCTCTTTAAATGGGTCTTCCATTGAGTTTTGATGTTTTGACTCCATGTTTTCTTGGTGTTGCCTGCTCTGTTAGTATATCTTGAAGTGGAATCAAGACTGTGGGTCTAATCCTTGGTCTCTTTGGCACTGTGAATTTTTGTGCAGTCTTTTAGAAATCTCTAGAACCTTACCTACTCCAGAAAAAGAAATTTCTCTTGTGTGAATGTGGCTTAAATTTCCATGGGAACTAGTGGCTTTCTCAATTGTTACCCGTTTTAAGTTCAGCATACCATTTCTGACTGGTTTTCTTCACATCAGTTCAAGCAATGTAAGCCATTATTTTTTCAAAACAGACAAACAAAACTGACTGCATATTTCTTTCCCTGTCAGGGGAGTGGAAAACAAAACAACAGCACAAACATTAATCTTCTTGCTTCATGTATTTATGGAAAACGAATACTGTTACAAAATAAAACAAAAAGAGAGTGGGACTAGATAATCTGTTCATGCTGAGAATCTGTCAGGTTCAGGAGGCTCTGGCATTGCAAAAACTGATGTGGTTATCTGCTCTGAGGGTATACCCACCACTGACTTGATCTCAGACAGTTGCTAAATGCTCCGTTTTTATGCATGTGGTTTTAAAGTAAATGAGCGTTATTTCTGCATTTTATATTGTTTTTTAATGGTCTGCTTTAAAGCTCAGTCACTGGTGACCTGCTCTGCATTGTTTCCATCATTGTAGTTGATGGCCACGTGCATTAAACATCCACAATTCCAGATGGTGTTCAGAGTCCGTGGACAGGGGCGTCTAGCTTGGTGCTAGGAGAAATAAAATAGTATAACATTACCTGGATGCTTATGGCTTTGGTTTTGTACCTCACTGTCAATACCTGGGAAGGTGTTTGATGTGAGGATCAGCTGCATTCCAAAACAGGCAGAAAACAGGAAGAAAGGACCAGAGGGAGCAGCAAAAAGTCCTGTAAGAATTATCGGCCCATACAGGACCAGTTTGTCACATGCAACAGGCCTACAGCAGAGAACTGAGTTTGCCAGTGATCCTGAGGTGCAAGGCAAGAGAGCAGATCTTTTTGGACAGTTGTGCTTAACAACTGTCTCAAAATTAAAAGCCCAGCCATTCTGCCTATTAAATATCTATAACGTTTTCAAACTGCTAAGCTGCCTAAAACTTCAGAAGCAGATAATAAATGTCATCTAAGATGAGTTAATAAAAGGAAGGCATGTTAGTTTTTGGTATGTTACTTAGACAGAGGTCATACACAATTTGCTGCAGACTATTTGTCTTATTAACAACCTTTTTAGCAAGTAATTATTTGCAAAAAACATTTTCAATGTCTGGCCTGCTCTGCACTTCATATAAAAATTTGAAGCATGTTCTAGGACTATGAAGTGCAAACTCGAGGCTGATGTAGCTTTCTTCCACAGCAAAGCCAAGATCTGGAAGAGAACAAGCTGCTTTTTGAAAAGGCCCAGAGTGTGTGAACATCTTAGTATTTTTTGTAGATCATAACTGAACTTGAGTATTTTCATTTTTTAGCATTGTGTCATCTTCTTTGTGAAGAATTTGCCGAGTAAGCATGAATAAATGAGCCAAGCTTTGACATTCAGTAGTTGGATTATTTTAGGTACACAGATTTTGTTTTCTAAGTGGATGTGATGAAATACAAATATAAGTGCAAATTCATGTGTCTGACCTTTGCTTTCCTTATGTAATATGCACAATATGACCGAACAGACATGGTGCCACAATTCCTTGTTGCCTGTGCCAGGCTGGCAGCCAGCCAGCTGTGCCTAAAGCAAGGGTGATGCTTGAGCTTTGTCAAGCTTTGTGCCTGGGATTAAATAATAATAATGAAAGTAAAAATTTATAAGAATTCTTTTAAAACAACAGCAACAACAGCAGTAATAGTCATCTAGGTCCAGCTCTGGAGAGAAACTCCTATGAGAGGTAAAAGTCAAAAGGTTACTTCCCTGCTGAAAAATGAGAGCACCAGGTATTTAATAGACAACACCACCTCCAGTTTTTTGTCAAACTTAATTTTCCATTGTTTTGTGAGACCCCACCTGAAGTATTATGTCCAGTTATGGAGTTCCCAAAATAGGAAGAACATAGACCTGTTGGAATGGGTCCATCCTGGAGAAGAGATCTTATAGTGGCCTGTCAGTCCCTGAAGGGGCCTACAGGAAAGCTGAGCAAGGACTTTTGAGAAGGGCCTGGAGTGGAGGGAGAATAGTGTTAAATTGTAAGGGCAGAGATTTAGACTGGGTCTCAGGAATCCTTACTCTTCCCTCTGAGGGGGGTGAGGCCCTGGCACAGGGTGCCCAGGGCAGTGGTGGCTGCCCCCTCCCTGGAGGGGTTCAAGGCCAGGTTGGACGGGGCCTTGAGCAGCCTGGTCTGGTGAAGGTGTCCCTGCCCATGGCAGGGGAGTGGAGCTGGATGATCTCTAAGGTCCCTTCCAGCCTGAACCAGTTTGTGATTCTGTGATACTGTGTTGAGCTGCTTTAAATCAGTCTTATTTAGACGGGAGCAAAATATGCCAATCCTTGCACTGAATCCCTTCCTGCATTTTTCCAAGGTAAAGCCGTGATTTTGGCTGGCAAATAAGTGAGATCATTTGAATAAATAAATCTAATTAAATTTATATGATTTTCTGAAATCACACCTTTTCCAAAGGGAAGAAGATATTGTCTGTTAATTCCTATGTCCTAATATCTCCACATTTATTGCATTTAAAAGCCTTGTTTTCAATTGAAAAAGCATATGCAGTAGTTCTCAGGAGAGAAAAAAAATCTTATATATTAAAGCTGTTTCTCATCATTCTAGTCCAGGCAAAACATGCATAAAGCTCAGGCTTACTTGCTTTATATTGAAGGAAAAAAAAATGGCTTCTGGGGTTTTTGGTTAGGGTTTTTTTTTTTAAGTTCTAAAATTATTAGCAAATCATTCCATACTAGTATGGAATTATGCTTTGGAGAAGACACATAGTAAGACAATTATTTCTAAAATTATTTCTAG
The DNA here is from genome assembly GCA_013399135.1 of Heliornis fulica. Lineage (NCBI taxonomy): Eukaryota > Metazoa > Chordata > Aves > Gruiformes > Heliornithidae > Heliornis > Heliornis fulica. The sequence goes on from VXBZ01001439.1 coordinate 62,640, forward strand.
CCTCTTTTGTAGAATTATAACTGATATAGACCTACACATGGGTTTAGGTAGTGTGTTTAGCGTTCTCTGAAGTTGCCAAATAAAAATTTGTCAGTTAAAAATGTTTAAGATGGATGTAGGGTGCTGTTTATGGGAAAAACATGTGTGGGGAAGGAGATTGGGAGGCTACCAGAGGGAGTCATGAAGATAACAAAAAGAAATTAATTTATCTAAGAGTAGTGAGAGAGGATCAGTGGGAATAAGTTACTGTTGAGGTTGCAGGAGAAATTTATAGGAATCAAAATAAAATTAGGGATCAAAACAAAGTCAGTAGCCAGAACAAAGTTGTCAAAGCAGAACCAAAGATGGACACTCCAGTCAGATAACAATGATCTAGAAGAACAAGAGAAGAAACAGGGGATAAAAGCTAAACAGTTAACTTTTTGATGCTAAAGACATGGAAGTTAGTAGCAACACTTCTCAAAACAGGGAGAAACAAAGCACAACTTAGTAATAATTGTTAATATGAAATTTTGTAATAAAATTACATGTATTTCCACCAGTAGTTTTTTTTGTTTTGTTTTGGTTTTTTTTTTTTTGTTTGTTTGTTGTTTTTGTTGTGGTGGTTTTTGGTTGGTTGGTTGGTTGGTTTGGTTTGGTTTGGTTTGGGGTTTTTTTGTGTGTGTGCTGTTACTCAGATTTAATAGCAACACACACACATGCACACATACACACACATACAAAGCCAATCAAAAACCCCAAGCCCTATGTTAGTTGCTCACTCAATAAATAAATACAAAAATAACTTCTTTATGCACAATGGCTCTGTCTTTGATGGATTAAAAACTTTCTTTGCAGGGACTAGTGCTTCTTTAAGAAAAAATACAGAGCAATTTGCTTGAAGGCCATCCTGAAGGAGAAAATCCTCTTCTTTAAACAAGTACTTATGTACTTCATTCCAGTTTGCACATCAATCCTCCTCTGGAACACCAGCTTAGATAGTGATTTGGGATTGTTTTCTTCTATTCCCATCCAATACTGGGAATAGAGGCACAGTATTTCCATGTGACAGATGTATCATTGTAATGGAATAATATACGTGTGCCCCTAGTGTCAAGTAGAATAAGTATTTTCAGTTGGTCTCTGCAGTGATATCCCATGCATAAAAATACTTTTCAATGTACATCATTGTGCTACTATATATGAATAAATCTTAGAGGAAGTAGTGGTTTTGTGGAATTGCTCATCATTGGTTTAAAAAAAACATAAACCCAAAGTAAGCTTTGTAAGTTAATACAGCTTTGTGTATTTCTACTTAGCTTTTCAGTGTCTTTTTTAGATCAAGTACATAGGGATATTTGTAAAAGTAATCAATCCCTGTGTGTTTTCATTTCCATTTTCATGCAGCTTTCATTGATTGAAGGTAAAGGAGTGTTCACAGAATACTTCCTACATGTTCATATAGTTTTTTAGGAGGAGATATCAGAAAATGATACAGAAATGTATCAAACTGGAAAAAATCCATGTTTCTGCACATAAATATGATGTTGAAGAAGACTATACTTGTGCTAAGTTTCTTGGTTTCACTATAATCATTTAAAGCAGCATAGTTTATGGTAATGTACCTTCAGATTTAAATGTTATCTGACTCACGAATAAATATGGGGAACAAAAGTTATTTTCATACCTTAGAAACATTGAAAGTCTGAAGGATGGAATGGATCAGATGTCAAGTCCAGGAAGCAACCATGTTGTCAGCTGGTTGAGGGAGGTGACCTTCCCTTCTGTTCAGCATTGACGAGGCCATACCTGGAGTCCTGGGTTCAGACCTGGTCTCCACAGTATGATGGAGACATGGACAGACTGGAGAGAGTCCACCAAAGGGCTACTGAGATGGTTGAGGGATTTCAGTGGTGGTTTCAGTGGTGCCCAGTGACAGGACAAGGGGCCATGAACACAAACTGAAACACAGGAAGCTCTATCTGAACGTGATTCTATGATTCTGTGATCAGGAAACACTGTTTCACTGAGGCGGGTGATGGAGCACTGGCAGATGTTGCCAGAAGGTTGTGGAATCTCCATGCAACCACTTAGACAGAGTTCTGGGCAACCAGCAATATGTGTCCCAGTTTGAGCCAGGTGGTTGGCCTCCAGCCATCCCTTCCTATCTCAACCATTGTGATTCTATGAAACAAACATTTTCAGTTGCAATAGAGAGTTCCTACATTCCCTGTTGATACTTACTTGATCAGTGATGTTTTGAGATGGCATCTCAGCTTGGTGCCTGACTGAGCCTATACCTTCTGAAGAGAGCTGTAGAAAGTATGCATGACAAGAAGTATGACCAGCAGATGGAGAGAGGTGGTGGAGGCTCCGTCTCTGGAGACATTCAAGGTCAGGCTTGATGAAGCTCAGAGCAACTTGTTTTAAAGGTGTCCCTGCTTACTGTAGGGAGGTTGGATTAGATAACCTTTGAAGGTTGCTTCCAACCTAACCCAACCTGTGATTCTGTGATGCTTTAAAGTATCTAGATCCTGTTTGAAATTATTCTGGATTCACTGGGTGTGTCTGACGTGCTCTGGCAGAGCTAACACGGAATGAAATCCCAGAGACTTGATGGGCAGTGCCCATATTCACCTAAGCAAACCTAGAAGGTATTTCAGAAAAACACATATCGAGTCTCTTCTCAGATGTTGATTATACCAGCATTGACAAAGATTATTTAGCAGAGCTGACCTGACCAGCAGAAGGGCTGGGTGAGTTACACCCTCTCTAATAAGGGACAGCAGTGACCACATGCTTTCTAGACATACTGACGGCTGAGATGTCCCTTGGGCTGCTCCATTGTGCGTCATCTCTAGAGTAGGTCAGTGGCAGTAAAGCACATCCTGACCTCGAGGGAGCTCACAGAAAACCCTCATCTCTCATACTGTTGAGAGCTCTCTTTAGCGATGCGCGCCATATCCTTCAAGCCATCATCTTATAGACGTAATTCAACTCTTTTTTAGGAATAGCTCATGTTCCAGTCACATCTTTATAAGTAATTATAATTTTAATAAATGGAAAGGGTAAGGAGAGACAGGACAATTTTATATTTTTTTTTTAATGGGAGAGAGTGAGCATTTGGCGTCAGCCTGCAAATAACATATAATTTCCAAAATCTTGAGAAGGAATAGTAATCTTGACTTTAAGACTTGCTAATTTGTTTAAAAATTATATTTCTCGAAATTTAATTTGTGGTTACAGAACCTAAATATAGAAAATTACATAATGCCCTTTTAGAGTTTGGTGACTAAGAGTGATCACATTAAATGAATATAGCATGCGTGGAGTTAGTTAAAATATAATTTGTTCCATTGCAACAGTTTTAAATCTCTCTAACGGTGGTTAGAATGAATTGTAAAATGTAAGGTTTTCAGATGCAGATATGCCTTAAGACACAATAGGGAGATAAGAACCAATGAAACCTGATGCATCCTGTCAGAGTTACTCTGCTAGTAACGAACTGGCACTTTTGTTTTCGAAAGTTCATTTGTGACTGAACTTTAACACTTAACAGCATCCTGGGCTGCATCAGGGGAAGTGTGGCCAGCAGGTCGAGGGAGGGGATTCTCCCTCTCTGCCTTCAGGAGACCTCACCTGGAGTACTGGGTCCAGTGCTGGAACCCCCAACATCAGAAGGACATGGACCAGTTGGAGAGGGTCCAGAGGAGG